>CAJHQP010005590.1:0-44809 GCA_905132765.1 Moricandia arvensis | reverse complement strand
AGACTTCATCTTCATATCTTCCTATGGCTAAAGGGATGAGCACTTGACTTGAAACCTTCATGGTGCCTTCTTCATTCAGCCATTGTAGCCGGTAAGGTTTGGGATGCTTCTGAACCTTCAATCCCAACTTCTTGACCATAGTTTCACTCGCAGCATTCACACAACTGCCTCCATCAACAATGAGGCTGCACACCTTTCCTTGGACCAAGCACCGGGTGTAGAATAGGTTCTCACGTTGCTCTAGCCCCTCAGTCTTGTTTTGCAAGCTTAGAAGCCTTCTAGATACTAAAAGCTTCCCCTGGACTGGTCCTTCTTCGTGCTCCTCTTCACTTTATTCTGGGTCAGACTCGGTGTTGTCATCTTCAGAGGTATACTCACCATTTTCAAGCAAGATCATGACTCTCTTGTTGGTACACTCATTGGCATAATGACCTCGTCCTTGGCACTTGAAGCACTTGACATCACGAGCTCTGGAACTAGAAGCTTCACCTTGCCTTTGCCCTTGTCAATAGCACTGCTTGGTTTGGTTTCTTCTCTTGGATAGGACTTGTTGTCCTTCTGAAACGGTTTAGACTCCTTAGGATAGGATGACTTATCTTCCTTACTCCCTTAAGAGCTTACAAATCGCCAACTACAACCATTTATAGGCTTTACAAGTTTCTGGACCATAAACCTAAATCTAATGGCTGTGATAAGACTTGAGAATGAATGGCTAGGATGGCTGGCGAGTTTGAATCTGGTCAAGGGAAGGAAGGCTCGTGATTGGCTGTCCAAAGGCTCCTATGAATCTGGCTGGTTCTTTGGCTAGATACATAGTCTCTTTTGCTCTTTCTTTCCAGCAAGTAACAGCCAGAACCAGCCTGTCATCGCACCTTATCTTCTTTTATCCACAAAGCATCTTCTTGGTATCTCCTTGATGCCAGTTTGATTCCTCTTGATCAGAACCACTTGGTTTAAGTCCCGGACTTTGCACGGACCACCAGGGAGTGTACGGACAGGTTATGGTCCGTAAAATTTTGCCCTATTTTTGCACAAAGTCTAAAACACTTCAAATGGTCGAGTATCAAAGTTCTGGCTCGACCTTGGTCCGTACGGATCCGTACGGTCCGTACAAGTCCGTACAAGTCCGTACAGGTCCGTAGAGAATTCGTACGGGTCGCCCTATTTTTGCACACTCGACCCTTTGATCCCAAATGGTTCCTATAGTCCCTCCTGGACTTAATCTTGACTTTACATTAGCTTCATGACCTTCCTTGACACCTTTAAACCCTCCTAAAGTCTTCTTAGACAATCTCCGGGGGTCTTGCCCTATTTTTGCACAAGACCCTAACTTCACCCAAACTCATCCTTTTACTCCATTTCATCTCTTCAAGTTAATACTCCCCCTCAAGCTTAACTCTTGTGATCCTAAGTCAAGCTTCGAACCTTGAAGAGTCTCCTCATTAAAAACCTTATCAAAGAAAACCCTTTTGGGATAAAACCTTGATAAGGAAAATAGTAAGATCTCCAAGGCCTAGGGATTGGCCAGTGAGTTCTTTGTGCCTCAACCACTCCTTTCTGATCTCGCCACCTTGAATGGAATGCTGGAAGATACCTCAGCTAACTCTTCAACCACCTCACTTCAGAAGCCGCATTGTAGAGTCACGTTCTTCTTCACACAGCCAAGAGTGCTCTGACCAATCTCTTGTCTAGACTCGCCAATGTCTAAACCCGGATGGCTCCATCTTCTATTCCTAGTGCAATGGTGAGGAGGAACCAGGTCTTGAACTTAGATCATCAGGTAGCTCACTCAAGTCCCCACCTCAAGCTCGAATTGAGTTTAGGTTCAAGCTTGAAAGTGAGCCTGAATAAGCATCCAAAGCAGGAGCACACCACCCCAACAGCTGCGCTTAAATCACTTGTCCATCTTCATGTCTTCAGCTCCAAGTACCCTCAGGTCACCGGCCTCGTCAAGCTTCATTGATGACCTTGCCTTGTGCATCTTCACGAACCAGGAGCACATCACTCCCAACAGCTGCGCTTAGACTACTGGCTTCATGCACAAGCACCAACAACTCTACACTGCCTCAGCAATGGGCAAGTCTTCCTCTTTCTTCCGGATTGATCCTGAACAAGGACACTCCTTGTGAACCTGAAACAACACTCAAACTCCAAACAAGATAAGACACACTTGAATTGGGATCAAACCTTGACTAATCATCAAGTTTGATCACCAATGTTACAAGCTTTGCACTTAGACAGCATCTCATTGTATTAAGATCCATCTAGTGCAAGCTTACCATTCTCTAAATGCAATGGATGAACTGATCAGGAACACTCACAAAGCAAATAGACAACACAACTCCTGCCTTAAACGATTCTTAGAAATTAGTCTAGACATCTCAACCTCAAGGCAGTAACAATGACAAACGAATGCAAAAGCCTTAACCTATCCTATTCATGATAGTAAGCCGGATTAGACACAACAATCTATCATCCTAGCAAAACAACCATTAAGAACAGAGATTAAGCAACATTATCATTTCCAAATACCAGACCCAAATGCTTCACTTTAATCAGTTCTATTCATGTATGCAAGCAGATTCAGAACATACTATCTAATATCATGACAAGCATCATTTAGAACTGGAGCAAGCATTTCAACAACTCAAACAACCAAACGAGTCTCTTTCAACACAACCTGGAACAGATTCTAAACTTTTTACATCTAGCAATCTTTAAACACATGTTCAGGCCTCAACACATCACACACACACATTTTCAGTTCATAAAGTTCATAAAGGATCAAGCTTTAATCAAGGGAAAGAAGTTTCCTTACAATCAAGGAACTAGGTTTAGTTCCTTGAACCTCCTTTGATACATGGACTGGATAAGAGCTATTGATGTCGACCCCAACATCTCCTTCCTCCATGGACCTTCCCCTTGGACTCTCCATGTCAATGAATCCACCTTTCTTCATACTTGAGTCGCCTCCATCAGTAACAATGTGAAAGCTTTCACCTTTCTTCCTGGTCTTTGAACAGGAACTGGCCTAGACTGTTTTGATGAAGAGGGGAGCAAGTCCTCTCCAAAACTTCTAGATCCAAGGCTCTTCTTTCTTCTGGACGGGTATGAGAGAGCGTGGGTCTTCAAGAACACTTTCTGGGCAGCAGATGAACACCTTCTTGTAGAGGTTGAAACGGCTGGAAAGGAAGTGTCTTTTGGGCTTGAATGGACATGAGAGTGAGCTTAGATCTTCAGCGGATGAAGGAACCAAGTTCTGATGAACCTGGCTCTGATACCATGTTAGATTTTCAGAGTATGTACTCGTGTGTGTGAAGAACAGGATGAACAATCCCCTTTGGGGTAAGAGAGAACACGAAATGGTGTAGAGAGTGGATCTGGTTCTGCTTGTGTATACTTGAACCAGAAACAGATAATACAAGAGTTTAGAGAGATTTGAGAGATTAGAAAGAGATAGATTAAGAGAGACTGATTCAAGAACACTAAGCTTTATGAAGTGGAGAGGGGAAATTCCCCTTATTCCCTTAAGAGCTTACAAACCGCCAACTACAACCATTTATAAGCTTTACAAGTTTCTGGATTGTAAACCTAAATCTAATGGCTGTGATAAGACTTGAGAATGAATGGCTAGGATGGCTGGCGAGTTTGAATCTGGTCAAGGGAAGGAAGGCTCGTGATTGGCTGTCCAAAGGCTCCTGTGAATCTGGCTGGTTCTTTGGCTAGATACATAGTCTCTTTTGCTCTTCCTTTCCAGCAAGTAACAGCCAGAACCAGACTGTCATCGCACCTTATCTTCTTTTATCCACAAAACATCTTCTTGGTATCTCCTTGATGCCATTTTCATTCCTCTTGATCAGAACCACATGGTTTAAGTCCCGGACTTTGCACAGACCACCAGGGAGTGTACGGACAGGTTATGGTCCGTACAATGCTGCCTTATTTTTGCACAAAGTCTAAAACACTTCAAATGGTCGAGTATCAAAGTTCTGGCTCGACCTTGGTCCGTACGGATCCGTACGGTCCGTACAAGTCCGTACAGGTCCGTACAGAATCCATACGGGTCGCCCTATTTTTGCACACTCGACCCTTTGATCCTAAATGGTTCCTAAAGTCCCTCCTGGACTTAATCTTCACTTTACATTAGCTTCAGGACCTTCCTTGACACCTTTAATCCCTCTCCTAAAGTCTTCTTAGACAATCTCCGGGGGTCTTGCCCTATTTTTGCACAAGACCCTAACTTCACCCAAACTCATCCTAAGATCTTTTAAGATCTTAGATGAATAAGTAACCAGAACAAGACTAGAAACAGATTTGATGAAAGAAAGACTCGGTTTAGACTAAGAACTAAGAAGATTTATGAAAGACTATGAAGAACATTATGAGACTCGAACGTTTAGAGAGAACTGTATACTTTATTCATAGAGAGAGTTCAGAATATATAGAGAGGGTTTATAAGGGTTTTGTAAAGCAAAGAGAGGTAAGGTATGTGGACAGGAGAAGAGGCACGTCCCATGGTTCAAACGAGTGGCTCTAGTGGCTAGATGCCAATGGCATCTTGACAAGATGCTCCTCACTTTACAGCTTGCACCGGCTGGTAAGCTTGACCAAGCCTTATCCACAAACGGTAACCTTGGCGCCTAAAGCTTCAAGGTTTACCCGACCCAAACCTTTCCTTTCACTCCAAGTTATGATGTGATCATGGAAAGCACCAAGGAATATGATGTGATCATGGACCAGCTTACTAAAGAGGACAAAGGGAGCTTAGATTATGTGATCATGGACCGGATCACTAAGAAGAACAAGGAGAGTCTAAATGAGCCACATGAAGCCACAATGCACCAGCAGCCTGGTGATGATGCTCTTGCCATTCCAGAAGGTCCCATGACTCATTCCAGAGTCAAGAAACTTAAGCATAATGTTGTTGGATTACTCACTTCACATCCACAACAAGAAGAAATTCTTGGACAAGGTTTGATCCGAGATGTCTTGATCACCATTTAAGCCATCTCTACATCAAGCTCAGTTAGTGTCTAGGCAAGACACTTGGGGCGTGCTCTTTTCCTTGCTTTGGTTTTGTCCCACGAGGTTTTCCGGAGGAAGGTTTTTAACGAGGTCACAACTTGTCTTACACATCACTTAGGCTCTATCTCAGCCCAAGACTACCAGAAGTTCACATTTTATTACATTTTAAAGCTTATGTTATTTTTAAACTATAGTTTTCCTTTTTATTATTTTCGAAACCCTAGAGAGCCTGTTCTCTGGTTTCTTTTATTTAAAGGGTTACCCTAACCCTATTGTACTCAAGCAATCAATAAACCACGAGCTTATTTTCTCTCTTGGCGGCTCTCTCTCTCTAGAAGTTGTCGAGTTCTGGTGTGTAATATTCAGAGACCTAAGGGCTTCTTATTTGGTGTGTCATATCCAGATCAGTCGGCTACGAGTATCAAGAGATAATCCATCCCTCTTGTGTCACCATTCAATCCACAAACCTTGAAGAACTTGAGTCCCTGATTCGTTCTTGCAAGGATCTATCCATCCCCATCAACCAAAGAACATCCTAGGGGCACATCAAGTTACCCACTCGATCTCCTCATGGTAAGTAATCTCCTCTTTTACCTTTTTACCTTTTTCACCTCAGTAACTTTGTTCTGTACGGACAACCCCATTTTTGCACATTGCCAAAACATGGTTTAAAGCTCTTTTGGGTCGACCTTGTACGGCCTGTACGGCCTGTACGGCCTTGTACGGCCTGTACGGCCTTGTATGAACAAGGTCGACTAAAACCCTTCTCTTTTCCTCCTTCTCTTTATTCAACACAAACTAGTTACCTCCACTTAACACATCCTTTTACTCCATTTCATCTCTTCAAGTTAGTAGTGCAAAGTTTGTACAAAAAGATTATTTGCACAAGATTTGCACAAGAAAGATAATGAAGTGCAAAGTTCGGGTCAGCCTCAAAACACCCAAAGATCAATGTGCAAAACAAGGGTTGAAGATAATCTTTTGGTGCAGAGTTTGTGCAAAAGAATCAAGACCAATGTGCAAATCTTGGGTCATCTCATCTCAACCAGAAACCAAGTCACTGGTGCCAAGGAAAGCTTGAATTCAAATGGAGCCAAAATGAGGAAGTCACATGCTGAGCTTAAGAGCTGTTAGGACCTGTCATTGTCCCTCATTCTGGACGTGCCCAGCCTGTTCCAGCCAGTCTGCTCTTCTGCTTCCCCTTAATATAGTTGTTTTTTTAAGACCACAGTTTATTCATTGTTTATTTGTCTTTGTTGTCTTTTTGCTTCTTTGGCTATATTAAGCCCTCCTTTTCTACGAAATTCATTAAGCTGAATGGGGGGAGTTCCCCTATATTCTTCACCACTCTCTGGTCTCAATACTCTCTCATAATCTCTGGTTACTCAAACTCTCACAAACATTCTCATGATTCTCTCTTAAACTCTGCATAATCTCTCATACTCTATGAAGTGAAAGTTAATTCTCTCCTTCACCAATTCTCTTATTCTGTTGTTACTCTATCCTCCATACTCTCTATTCTATTGTTACACACGAGCTCAGTCTCTCTCACACTCTCAAACACTTTTATTCTCTGTCTTGCATACAATCTGTCCAGCAGACTCATTCTCTCTGTTTCTCATTCTTTCTCTTGTTCACACTCAACCAGACTCTCACATTCACTCACACACCATTATATGTCTATTCTCACATGGTATCAGAGTTCCCAAGCTCCTGAAAGTTACAAAGCTTCCGCAAATCAAGAACAAGCTCACTCTCATTGTTGTTTCAAACCATTGGAGAAGTTTCTGTCTTGTTGGTTGTTCAATCTCTTCAAGAGGAAGAAGACTGAAAGCATGGCATGTCCAGAGGCTTCCAAAGTTCTATCATCCTTCCTACTGTTCAGCATGAAGAGATCTCTTGGAGAAAGAAGGTTTTGGAGCTGTTTGGCAAGCAAAACTCCAAACCATGTTTGTACCAGCGATTTTCATGTTCTTTCCAAGATGGAGTCTCTCACTGTGTTCCAGAAGGTGGAGCCTGGTAATCAGGAAGCAAGGAGGGGTGTTAAGCATGAGAGGTTCATGGGTAAAGCACAAACAATGAATTGGAGTTGGGTAGAGAACCCAAAATCCAAATCTACCATAGTTCAAGTGAACCATGTGCCTTGGAGGTTCAAGGAACCAGCTCAGGTTCCTTGTTTGTAAGTTAAATCTCTTTCCCTTGAGTAAAGCTCGTGTCTTTATGTCTGGTTGTGTTGAGTGGTGTGTTTAGTATCTTAGGGACAGTACAAAATTGCTAGAGTTGTTGAACCTAGTTTCTGTCCCATGATACTTAAAAGTTGTGTGTGTATTGTTCTAGGATTCTTTAAAGCTTGCTAGCATGTTATGTCTAGTTTCTGTCATAGAATCATTTTTGTATTGTGTCTGGCCTAAGTGAGTTGCTTAGTCTAAGTTTTTGTCTTGTTGCATTGCTAATGGTCTAGGAGAGTTTCCTGGTCATGTGCTGCATTCATGGTTGTGTAGCTTGATTAGATGAGTTGTCTAGTCTAAGCTAATGTCATAAATTGTCATTTCATTTTGCTACTGTCATATGTGTGATAAAATGAGCCTAGATGCCTTGTAATTGATGAGTTATCATGCTTGAGCATTTAGTGAATTGGTTTTCTTGGATTTGAGCTAAATGATTGTTTAGATTCTGTCCATTGCATTTTCTTAAAACATTGGGATCAAAATTGGTGAGTTATCAATGTCTGATCCTAGTGTGTGTGGTCTGATTCTTGCTGGAGTTTGAGTGATGTTTCAGGTACACAAGAGGTGCTCTCTGTCCATCATCAAACCGAGAAAAAGAAGAAGGCTTTGCCCATGTGTTCAGAGCCTACACATGATGTATATTCCTGGTTGATCCAGAGCCAACACATGATGTATATTCCTGACCATGGAGAGATATCTTGTTTGGAGAACTGATTGACTTAAGCGCAGGCTGTAGGGGTTGTTGTGCTCCTGGTTCAAGAGACACACAAGGAAGAGTGGTTATTTAAGGCAGTGGAGAAGAGATCAAGGGAGGAACCGGTTGGCTTAAGCGCAGCTGTAGGGGTGATGCGCTCCTAGTTTTAAGCTCAGTATTTCTCACTTCCAAGCTTGGTCCTTCACCTATACTCTCTGGATCAAACTTGAGGAGGGGTAATGATGAGCAATCCTAAAGATCCAAGTCGTCCGTTGCCTCCTGCAATCTGTGGAGTTCACAGTTGCACCATAAACCAGATCGAAGAAGACTCAAATGTACTCAAGTGGAGAATTCAAGTGGAGTTCACTCCCCACCATTCTTATGAAAGGCAAGCACCTAAAACTCTCATTTCAATTGGTTTATCATTCTGATTGTATTACTTGAAATGCTTTGAATGATTGTTTAGTGTATTGTCCTAAGAGCTGATGCACCTTTGGGATAATGTATCAGGTACCATACTTGGAGCTCAATGTGACAGAATCTGGTAGTCCATAACCCTTTTGGATATGGCGAGTAAACATAAAAGAGGGGGGGATAACAAACCAGCCTAAAGAAGAGATCCAAGGTGTTGGTGTGTGCAAGTGATGGAGTTCATACTTGCACCACAATTTAGGCCATGATCCAGAGCCTAAGGACTCCACCATGATTTATCTGAAGTTCCTTAGGCTCACTGGCCAATCCCCAGGCTTTGAAGAACTCTACTCTTTTCCTTAGCTGGTTTTGTCCCAAATGGGTTTTCTGGCTAAGGTTTTTAATGAGGGAGCTTCTTCAAGGTTCCAAGCTTGTCCAAGAATCTCCTATGGTCAAGCTTGAGGGGGAGTGTTGGAATAAAGAAGGAAGAAGCACCAGCTGAGAAGGAAGGTCGCTTGTGCAAAAACAAATCATGTGCAAAGTTTGTACAAAAAGATTATTTTGCACAAGATTTGCATAAGAAAGATAATGAAGAACAAAGTTTGGGTCAGCCTCAAAACACCCAAAGATCAATGTGCAAAACAAGGGTTGAAGATAATCTTTTGGTGCAGAGTGTGTGCAAAAGAATCAAGACCATTGTGCAAATCTTGGGTCATCTCATCTCGACCAGAAACCAAGTCACTGGCGCCAAGGAAAGTTTGAATTCAAATGGAGCAAAGATGAGGAAGTCACATGCTGAGCTTAAGAGCTGTTAGGACCTGTCATTGTCCCTCATTCTAGACGTGCCCAGCCTGTTCCAGCCAGTCTGCTCTTCTGATTCCCCTTAATATAGTTGTTTATTTAGATCACAGTTTATTCATTGTTTATTTGTCTTTGTTGTCTTTTTGCTTCTTTGGCTATATTAAGCCCTCCTTTTCCACGAAATTCATTAAGCTGAATGGGGGAGTTCCCCTATCTTCTTCACCACTCTCTAGTCTCAATACTCTCTCATAATCTCTGGTTACTCAAACTCTCACAAACATTCTCATGATTCTCTCTTAAACTCTGCATAATCTCTCATACTCTCTGAAGTGAAAGTTAATTCTCTCCTTCAGCAATTCTCTTATTCTGTTGTTACTCTATCCTCCATACTCTCTATTCTCTTGTTACACACGAGCTCAGTCTCTCTCACACTCTCAAACACTTTTATTCTCTGTCTTGCATACAATCTGTCCAGCAGACTCATTCTCTCTGTTCCTCATTCTTTCTCTTGTTCACACTCAACCAGACTCTCACATTCACTCACACACCATTATATGTCTACTCTCACAGAGGTCCCTCTTCTCTCCTAGCCTCTCGGTTGGTTCCTTGACCAGTAGCTCTTCTGACTTCTTCTCTGAACTCCCTCCGAATATCATTGAGGTTGGTCCTCATCATCTCGGTCATGGTTGCTACCATAATCTGGTTCAGTTGAGCAGTCATGGCTTCCATGAGTAGCTTGTTCTTCCTGACGAGTTCAACTTCTTCTTCAGACTCGGATCCCATGCTTCCTGCACAAAGGAAAACAATATAACCAGTAAAAGGATTCTAGGTAAACAAGACAAGCAAAAAGGAAAAAAGGTAAACACAAACTAAAGCCTGTTTTGCAAGACAAAAAGCAAAAAGGATAATCGGCTAAAAAAAATGGAACTAGGGTTTCCGATTTCAAGCAAAAAGGAAATTCTTTAATCTTTGTCTAAACTTCTCTAAGGTGTTCTAGCAGCCTAAACAACCTATATCTACTCGTGTTCAAGATGATTAAGTTGATTAGCAGATGAGACAAAGAGATTTAAAGACCAAACAACTTATGTGGCTAGGTTTATCTCTCTAGGGTTTCCGCAAGCAAAAGGAAAAAGTCTTAAACCTTGTCTAATCTCTATGAAATTCGAGCAGCCCTAATCAGATGAGATCTACTGCTTAACAAAGGTTTAATACTGATGAAACAAAAAGAAACAAGAGAGAACGAGTACTTCCCAAACCAAAGTTGCTCTGATACCACTTGATGCGTCCCTAGGATGCTCTTTGGTCTATGGGAATGGATAGATCCTTGCAAGAACGAATCAGGGACTAAAGTTCTTCAAGGTTGTGGATCGATTGGTGACACAAGAGGGATGAGAGGACTCTTGATACTCCTAGATGAATAACTCGAATATGACACACCAAGTAAACACCCTTAGGTTTGTGGATATTACACACCAGAACTCGACAACTTCTAGAGAGAGAGAGCCATCAAGAGAGAAAAGAAACTCGTTGATTGATAATTGCTTGAGTACAATAGGGTTAGAAGAACCCTTTAAATAATAGAAACCAGAGAACAGGCTCTCTAGGGTTTCAAAAATAGTAAAAAGGAAAATTATAGTTTAAAAATAATGTAAACTTCTTCTAGTCTGGGGCCGAGATAGAGCCTAAGTGATGTGTAAGACAAGTTGTGGCCTCGTTAAAAACCTTCCTACCGAAAACCTCGTGGGACAAAACCAAAAATAAGGAAAAGAGCACGCACCAAATGTCTTGCCAAGACACTAACTCAGCTTGATGTGTAGATGGCTTGAATGGTGATCAAGACATCTCGGATCAAACCTTGTCCAAGACTTTCTTCTTGTTGTGGATGTGAAGTGAGTAATCCAACAACATTCTCCTTAAGTTTCTTGACTCTGGAACGAGTCATGGGACCTTCTGGAATGGCTAGAGCATCTCCACCAGGTTGCTGGTGCATTGTGACTTCATGTGGCTCATCTAGACTTTTTTTGTTCTCCTTAGTGATCCGGTCCATGATCACATCACATTCCTTGGTGCTTTCCAGGATCACATCATCCCCTCCCTTTTCAAAAAGATTTGTCCTCAAATCTGTTTTACCTTGCAAGCCTCTAGATTGTTCCTTAGTTCACCTGGGATCAACACAAAACACACACACCCAAACACCCGCAGATGATCAATGGAGGGATAAGCTTTGTTTAATACCTCATAGGGAGAGACGTCTTGGAGGATTTTGGTAGGAATCCTATTGATCAGGTAGCAAGCTGTAATCACAGCATCTCCCCAAAATCGTTTGGGAACATTGGTGTGAAACATCATGCTCCTAGCCACCTCCATGAGATGTCGGTTCTTCCTTTCTGCTACCCCATTTTGCTGAGGTGTGTATGGGAAACTAGTTTGGTGGATGATCCCATTCTTGTTTAGGTGAGCTTTGAAAGCATTGCTTGTATATTCTCCCCCATTGTCTGATCTAAAAATTTTGATCTTAACATTAAAGTGGTTAGTTATGTAGTTTTGAAAGTTCAGAAAAGTTTCTAACACCCTATCCTTTGATTGCAGTAAGGTTAACCAAGTGTATTTTGATTTTTCATTAATGAAAGTCACAAAATACTTATGGTTTTCTCTAGATAGACAGGGTGCAGTCCACACATCAGAATGAATAAGATCAAAGCAACTTTCATACATAGTCATACACTTAGGGAAAACCGATTTGCAATGTTTGCCAAGAATACAAGCTTCACAACTATCATTCTTAAAAGAGATACTAGGCAACATCAAGCTCAGTGCACGTGAGTGAGGGTGTCCTAGTCTAGCATGCCACATTGCATTTTTAGGGAAAACAGGAGATGAACTAAAAGCATAAGATAAAACAGATAGGCATTTGGTGTCTTCCAGCAGGTACAAGCCCTCCTTGGTCACACCTTTGCCAAGCAAACTACTTGTCTCAATATCCTGGAAGTAAACATCATTAGGACTAAAGACAGCAAGGCAGTTTAAATCAGTAGTAGCCTTATTAACAGATAACAAATTTGAAGTGAAAGTAGGCATATAGAATGCCTTTGACTCTTTGTTAAACAATTTCAGGTTTCCTATACCCTTAATGGGTACTTTCTCACCATTAGCAACCACTACATTTCCTAAAGCCGGTTTTATGCTACTTATCAAGCTAGCATCACTAATCATATGGTGTGTTGCTCCTGAATCTATCACTAATGGCTTAGCAACATTATTATCAGTATGTAAGGCATTTAGAGAGGTTCCAAGAACAGTACCAGAGTTCTCCTTGAGAGCTTTGATGAGAGCATCAAGTTCTGATCTCTTGATAGTCTCATCTTGAGTTGTTCTGAAGGCAGGAAGGGCATTTGTTACCATGGCTTTGGCATCCCCAGTTGTACTTGATCCCACTTGAGAGCGCATGGTTGAGGACATAGATGGAGTGGTTGGTTCTGGGGTGTCGGTTGAGAAGTGTGCTCTTGCATCCATGTACTGACTTCTTTGTTCTTTGAACTTGGCCGGTTTGAGGTGAGGATGGAGAATCCAGCACTTGTCCTTCATATTGCCCTTCTTCTTGCAATGATCACACACCCACACCTTCTTATCCTCCTGCTTGTAGTACCCTTTGTTAGCTAAGGCAACTTCCACCTTGTGCGCCATGTTGAGCTCTCCTTTGCCTTCAAACAAACCCACTGACCCTTGTTCCCTCTGGATTTGGGCGCATACTTCATCAAGAGATGGAAACTTCTCAGCTCTTAGTATGTGCTTAATCAAGTCATTGTAGCATGGGTTAAGGGTCAGGAGAAGTCCAAAGACTTTGTCTTGTTCTCGCCTCTCATTCAACACCACTGGATCAGTTGTGCTTGGTCTAAGCATCTCAAACTCAGCCCATAGTGACCTGAACTTCCCAAAGAACTTGTTGAAATCCATGTTTTCTTGCTTGGGAGAGTTGATGGCTCGCTTCACTTCAAAGACCCGACTAAGGTTAGAGACATTTCCATACACCTTTTGCAAGGTATCCCATAGTTCCTTAGAGGTTTCACAGTAGGAGTAAGCCTCTAGGATACTTGGCTCAAGAGAGCTTTGAAGGGCTGACATGACCAGGAAGTCCTCTTGACTCCATTTGCCTTCATCAACTGTCACTATCTCTCGGCCATCTTCACCTTGTGTTACTAGTTTTGGAGCTTGACCTTCTGTTACATGGCTCCATAACCCTCGACCCCCGAGTGCAGTCTTCACAAGTCTTGACTATGAACTCTTTAGAGAAAACAGATTGTAGACACAAACATTTACAGAGAATAGGGTGAATAAAGAGACTAGAGAGAATGGAGAGAAAACACTGTGTTTCTTGTCTTCATTTCGTGGTCATTACAAGAGATTTAAAGACAGATAGAAGAGAGAGAGAGAGAAAAATAAGTGCATGACAGCTGTTTTCCAGCATATCTAGTTTTTGAATTTTAAACTGCCTGAGTCTTCTTCAAGTCTTCTTCCTCTCTTCTCTTGATCTCTTCTTGGTATTGATGTCTTCATGTACTCACTTATTTCAACACTCCCCCTCAAGCTTTACCATGTGGAACAAGTCAAGCTTGGAATGCCATGAGATCTTCCTCATTAAAAACCTTACCAATGAAAACCCTCCTTAGGGATAAAACCTTGATAAGGAAAAGAGTAAAGACCTCATGACGAGGGGATCAGTTGTTTGGAGTAAGATCAATGAGTCCCAACCTTGAAAGGATGGACTCCATTGTCTTTAATCTCGCAGCCTTGGTGAACACATCCGCAAGTTGATCCTCGCTCCTTGTATAGCATGGCAATGCGACTCCTGAGACAATCATCTGCCTCACCTTATGACAATCAACTTCTATGTGCTTTGTTCTCTCATGGAAGACTGAGTTAGATGCAATATGAATTGCTGCTTCATCTCCCCCAAGTCCTTGAAATCAAACACAGACTTGAGAAAGTCTTTTGTGGCTTGAATCCCTGCCTTATCACTCCCTGTGATTATCAGATCATCCACATATACCATAATAACAATGATCCCTGAAGGTCATGTTAAGGTGAAGAGAGTATGGTCTAATTCTGACTTCCTGAAGCCTCTTCCATTCAGAGTAGTGCTTAGCTTCCTATACCATGCCCTTGGTGATTGTTTCAGCCCATATATAGTCTTCTTCAATCTCAAAACATTTCCTGGCTTTACTAGATACTCAAGACCAGGAGGAGGATGCATATATACTTCATCCTCAAGTTCTCCTTCCAAGAAAGCATTCTTCACATCCATCTGCCACAAATACCACTCCAAATTGGTTGCAACTGAAAGGATGATTCAAACTGTATGTAGCTTGGCAACAGGAGCAAATGTGTCAATGTAATCTTCTCCATAGGTTTGTGTAAACCCTCTTGCTACCAATCTGGTCTTCTTCCTATCAACCTTTCCATTTGCCAGATACTTGATTGTGAAGATCCATCTACTAGTCACAGCCTTCTTCCCTTCTGGTAGTTCACTCTCATACCAAGTGTCATTCTTGATCATTGCATCCCTTTCACTGCCCACTGACTCTCTCCATTCCTTGTCCTTCATAACTTCCTCATAGGATCTTGGAATATCACTTTCATCCAGATTACACATAAACACCATGTGTTCTTCTGGATACTCTGCAAAGGAACACACAGCTTGAGAAGGGTGCTTCACAGCCTGGGCATTGTAGTACACTCTCGTGTTTACCCAGTTGGAAGGATCCTTTCTCTCACTAGTGCTTCTTCGCAGAGGCTGAACTTCTTCTTGAGTTTTTGTTTCTGTATCATTAGGCTCCTCTGGGCCATGATCTTCTTCATGCTCATCTTCACTTGGCTGAGCCACATCTTGATCATGATGTCCTGAATCCTCTTGGTGCTGCTCTTGCACACTTAATTCAGATTCACTCCCCGCCTCATGATCAAGAGGGATTATTCTTTCAGTGTCTCTAACCTGATCAGAAGGAGTATTCCTTCTTATCTCCTGATTTTGGGACATGTCTATCCCAAGCTTATCCAATAAGTTCCTCAGATTCACTTCCTTATTCTCTGGTTCATTAGACATATCCTCTAGGTCCTTCCAGTTCTTCTCCTCATAATACCCCTTTGTCTCCATGAACTTCACATCCCTGGATACCAACACTCTCCTTGTTACTGGATCATAGCATTTATATCCTTTTTGAGTTACTGAGTACCCAATGAACAAAGCTCTAGTGCTCTTTGACTCCAGCTTGTTCCTCTGTTTTCCAGGAACCAAGACATAGCATAGACTCCCAAAGACTCTTAGATGATCTATGTAGGGCTTGGTATTGTTCAACAAGACTCTTAGATGATCTATGTAGGGCTTGGTATTGTTCAACACTTCATATGGAGACAGATCCTTCAACACCTTGGTTGGGATCCTCTTGATGAGATAGCAGGCAGTCTGAACAGCATCACTCCAGAAACGCCTAGGGACATTATGATGTGATCATGGACCGGATCACTAAGGAGAACAAGGAGAGTCTAGATGAGCCACATGAAGACACATTGCACCAGCAGCTTGGTGATGATGCTCTAGACATTCTTGAAGGTCCCATGACTCGTTCCAGAGTCAAGAAGCTTAAAGAGAATGTTGTTGGATTACTCACTTCACATCCACAACAAGAAAGTCTTGGACAAGGTCTGATCCGAGATGTCTTGATCACCATTCAAGCCATCTCTACATGAAGCTGAGTTAGTGTCTAGGCAAGACATGGGGTGCATGCTCATTTCCTTGCTTTTGGTTTTGTCCCACGAGGTTTTCTGGAGGTAGGTTTTTAACGAGGCCACAACTTGTCTTCACATCACTTAGGCCCTATCTCGGTCCAAGGCTAAAGAAGTTTACATTTTATTTCATTTAAAAGCTTATGTTAAACTTAAACTATAGTTTCCTTTTTACTTATTTCCGAAACCCTAGAGAGCATGTTCTCTGGTTTCTCCTTATTTAAACGGGTCTCTAAACCATATTGTACTCATCCATCTTTTAATCAACGAGTTATCTTTCTCCTTGACGGCTCTCTCTCTAAGACAAGTTGTTGAGTTTCTTCTGGTGTGTAGTATCCACGAACCTAAGGGTGTTTGCTTGGTGTGTTATATCTGAGTTATTCATCTAGGAGTATCAAGAGATCTTATCATCCCTCTTGTGTCACCAATCGATCCACAACCTTGAAGAACTTGAGTCTCTGATTCGTTCTTGCAAGGATCTATCCACTCCCATCAACCAAAGAGCATCCTAGGGACGCATCAAGTGGTATCAGAGCAACTTTGGTTGGAAAGTACTCGTTTTCTCTCTTGTCCCTTTTGTTTCATCCGTGTTTCATCTCTATCATCTTGAATAAGCAGTAGAACTAATATGTTTAGGGCTACTCGAGTTTCATAAGAGTTTAGACAAGGTTCTTAAACTTTTCCTTTTTGTTTTGCGGAAGCCCTAGAGAGAGAAATCCTCGCCGCATAAGTCTTCGCCTTTTTTGATCACTTTGTTTCATCTGTTAAACTTGTTAATCACCTTGAACACGAGTATATTAAGGTTGTTAGGGTGCTAGAAAACCTTAGAGAAGATTAGAAAAAAGTTTAGAGGATTTTCCTTTTTGCTTGGTAGGCGGAAACCCTTTTCCTTTTACCTAGCCGATTTTTTCCTTTTTGCTTTTGTCTTGCAAAACAAGCTTGATTTCGTGTTCTCCCTTTTTCCTTTTTGCTTATCTTGTTACCTAGAAACCTTTTACTGGTTATTTTTGTTTACCTTTGTGCAGGAAGCATGGGATCCGAGTCTGAAGAAGAAGCTGCACTCGTTTGGAAGAACAAGCTTCTCATGGAGGCTATGTCGGCTCAACTCAATCAGAACATGGTAGCAACCATGACCGAGATGATGAGGACCAACCTCAATGACTAGGAGAGAAGAAGTCAGAAGAGCTACTAGTCAAGTTCCAAACCGAGAGACTAGGAGAGAAGAGAGACCTCATGCAACTCGCCAAGAGCATGCTGGTTATGAGGAGACTGACAATGAGTATGAACACCTCAGTTCATCCTCAAGACAAATCCAAAGATGACATAGGCGTGTCCAAGAAAGAAGGATGAACCAGGGAGACGAGCTTGCTGGTTTGAAGATAAAGATACCCCCATTCCATGGCAAAGCTGACCCGGATGCCTACCTTGAGTGGGAGAAGAAGATTGAGTTAGTCTTTCAGTGTAAGCAGTACACAAACCATAAGAAGATTCAGATTGCTGCTACTGAATTCTATGACTATGCTCTAAGTTGGTGGGATCAGTACATCAGAACTCGTAGAAGGAATGGAGAGGAACCAGTTGAGACTTGGACAGAGATGAAGTCTATCATGCGCAAGAGGTTTGTTCCAAGCCACTACCACATAGGAGATAGTTTAACCCTTTTAGAGTTATTGGAATAGCAACGGCCTTGGTTTGTTCCATGTTGGATTCTATGGACCGTTGGGTAAAAGAAAGTTTCTGGAAAAACTGAAAGATTTTCGAACTTGAACAGAAGTACTCTCAAGAACACCTTGTATACTCAAGAGAGATAAGAGAATACCCAGAGAAACAAGAGAAAATGAGAGAAGGAAAGGTAAAAACAGAGTAGGTTCGACAAGAACAGAGGAGAAAACAGAGGAAAATAGAGGAAAACAGAGGAAAAACAGAGGAAAACAGAGGAAAAAACAGAGGAATCAAGCTATTGACCGCTGGATAATAGCCTAGGTTTTGCTGGGAAAGGAGAAAAACTAAGAGGAAACAGATGCTGCGGAAGTAGAGAAGAGGTTTAGGAGCGTTTAGGCTCTGATACCATGTAAGTTTTATAGATAATAGTCGGATAGAATAGGAAGAAGTATGAAGAACATGTGAAGAACAGAGGCCGAATCACCAAAGAGAAGAGAGAGAGAGAGATTAGGAGTTTAGTGTCGAGAGAGAAGAAGTAGAATCAGAAACCATTCTGCTTACTTGATTTAGGTTTACAGCATACATACTTAAATAGGCAAAAGAGGACAGACAATTTGAATTAAAAGAATAAACAAAGGAGTCCCTAGAAGACAAACTGGCTCGTCCAGCCGGGTGAAAGTGACAGATTGCCCAACGTCTCTCTCTCTGCTTGATCAGACCTGTGATCCTTCTCCCAACGGTTCTCTCCACTTGGTTACTTTGTAAGTGAGTCCCTAAATAAAGGTTTAGTCTCATGAGTTTGGTTCCTTGCCTTGCAAGGTAAGACTTGGTCGATCTTGAAGTGGGCCCGGCTGTACGGATGAGTTGTACGGACCACTTCTTTTTGATTGTTCCAAATGCATATCTTCTTGTCAACTAAGTCTGATCCTCCTTTCTCCTTTATTATTCTCAATACCATGACCCGTTCCAGGGTCAAGAAACTTAAGGAGACTGTTGTAGGATTACTCACTTCACATCAACAACAAGAAGAAAGTCTTGGACAAGGTTTGATCCGAGATGTCTTGAACACCATTCAAGCCATCTCTACATCAAGCTGAGTTAGTGTTTAGGCAAGACATTTGGTGTGTGCTCTTTTCCTTGCTTTTGGTTTTGTCCCACGAGGTTTTCCGGAGGAAGGTTTTTAACGAGGCCACGACTTGTCTTACAAATCACCTAGGCCCTATCTCGGCCCAAGACTAGCAGAAGTTATTTAATTTTAGGCTTATGTTATGTTTAAACTATAGTTTCCATTTTATTATTTTCGAAACCCTAGAGAGCATGTTCTTTGGTTTCTTTTATTTAAGGGTTTTCCCTAACCCTATTGTACTCAAGCAATCTAATATCATCGAGTTCTTTTTCTCTCTTGATGGCTCTCTCTCTGGAAAGTGTGTCGAGTGTTTCTCTGGTGTATTGTATTCAGAGCTTTAAGGGTGTTTACTTGGTGTGTCATATCCGAGCTAATCATCTAGGAGTATCAAGAGTCCTCTCATCCCTCTTGTGTCACCATTCAATCCACAAACCTTGAAGAACTTGAGTCCCTGATTCGTTCTTGCAAGGATCTATCCTCCTAATCAACCAAAGAGCATCCTAGGGGCGCATCACATATAGACTAACATGGCTAGATGATAAGGTTGAGTTACAAGTTAAAGAATAAGTCAACATTCCATTTAGCATTGGTAAGTATCAAGATGCAGTAACATGTGATGTAGTACCTATGCAAGCAGGGAATGTATTGTTAGGTAGGCCATGGCAGTGGGATAGAGAAACTAAACATGATGGTAGGTCTAAAATGTACACTTTCATGCATGATAAGCGCAAGGTTAGCTTAGCACCTCTCACACCAGCACAAGTTCATGAATTGCATTTACAAATGGCTAAAGAGAAAGAGAAATCTGTTAAGTCTAATTTTCTTATTAGGCCTAGTTATGTCAGGAAGGCTGCTGCTACTAAACACATAATGCTACTAATGATCTTTAAGGAGCTTTTGAGTGCAGGTTCTGATGAGGTTACACTTCATCCAAAGATTACTAGGCTTCTTTACAGGTTCAAATATGCATTTCCAGAGGAGATTCCAGCCGGTTTACCACCACTTAGAGGCATAGAACACCAAATAGATTTCATACCCGGAGCTCCTTTACCAAACAAACCAGCCTATAGGGTACACCCTGAGGAAACCAAAGAGTTAAAGAGACCAGTTCAGGACCTATTAGACAAAGGATATGTTAGGGAAATCCTTAGTCCTTGTGATGTACCTGTCCTATTAGTACCAAAGAAAGATGGAACCTGGAGGATGTGTGTAGACTGCCATGCCATAAACAACATCACTATTAAGTATAGACACCCCATACCTCGCCTTGATGACATGCTATAGAAGAGCTAAGTGGAGCCACAATCTTCTCTAAAATAGACCTTAAGAGTGGGTACCATCAGGTGAGAATGAAAGAAGGTGATGAGTGGAAGACTGCTTTCAAGACAAAGCAAAGTTTGTACGAATGGTTAGTGATGCCATTTAGACTCACCAATGCCCCTAGCACCTTCATGTGCCTCATGAACCACGTTCTTAGACCATACATCAGTAAGTTTGTTGTGGTTTACTTTGATGACATCTTAATTTACAGTACTTGTTTATTTGATCATGTGACGCATCTTGAGCAAGTACTAGAGACACTTCGGCAAGAAGGGCTTTATGCAAACTTAAAGTTGCACATTCTGCACTGATAAACTTGTCTTCCTAGGTTTTGTTGTGAGTTTACATGGATTACAGGTTGATGAGGAGAAGATAAAGGCAATACAAGACTGGCCAGAGCTCACAAACATTAGCCAAGTCCGGAGTTTTCATGGTTTAGCAAGCTTCTACAGGCGTTTTGTTAAAGACTTCAGTAGTATAGCTGCACCACTCACTGCCGTAGTAAAGAAGAGTATTGGGTTCACATGGAAAAGGCCCATGATATGGGTTTTTAATCCTCAGAGCAAATCAATGTAGTATTTAAGATTGTCGAACCACAGGGAACTAATGATCTACACACTAAGAATACACAAACTTTCCTAATCTAAGCAAATAAGAGAAGATGGGATATTTTGTAACAAACTAAACTCCTATAATTATAAACAAAGTGATCTCAAATCCTAACAAGAAACAAGCGCAAGAATCAAACTTTAGATCAATAGCTAAGGATAGATCCATGGGCAAGATCATCGATATCGGGTGATTAAGATTCAATCTAGGATGCTCAAACAAAACAATCAACAAGTCTATAGGTCTAAATCTCGTTCAAATAGACTAATCCACTTCCGTGACAATAATCCCTATGCTAATCATGAATTAGACATCAACTCCCGTTGGCCTTACCCAATCAAGCATGCATAAAACACAAGTCTACTAACCACTAAACATCTTGACATCAACTCCCGTTGGCCAAACATGTATAGGACAATACTAGGTTGTTCAAGCATTTCATCGAACACCTTCCGGGCGTGAAACTACTTATGATCTAGATTAGGTTTCCCAACCTTAACCTAGCATTAAAATCACCTAATAAGCCATAGAACAAAGTTAATCAAGCAAGAATCATCCTAAACATCCACCTAATCACCCTAATCTACTTAACCCATAGATCTAAGAATGTCTACTCAATGAACTCTATGATAAACCTTAAATCTATGTGAGATTCAAGGTTAATCATGTTAATGAGCAAGAGAAACAAGATAGATGATGAAGAACTTCCTTAGAAATGATCAAAGATTCAAGGTTTTACAATGAGAAATAAGTTCTTAAGAGAAAATGAGATAATTTAGGGTTTTGGGGGTCTAAACATATATATAGAGGGCTAAAAATCGAGTTGGCTCGCGCGCTCCACCGCGGGTACACCACCCCGGGGCGCTTGGTCGCGTCCAATGCTGCCTTGTCGCGCGCGGGTGCTCTACCCCGCGGCCAGGGGCCGCTCTGGAGGTTTATCGGGTCGCCAAGATATGGCGCGGGTGACGTAACCCGCGGCCATGGGTCGCGCTGGTCGCTGCGGGGTGGATATGCCTCCAGTAAATTGGTCATAACTCCTTCATTACACCTTCAAATGACTTGAAACTACTTCCATTAGAAAGCTAACTCAATTTCCTGTGTCTCCACAAAATATTAGCAACATAGGATTTGTTTAAGTGCTCCATCCATGCTCATCGTTCACCCATTTTGGATCACAAGTGCTCCCAAACCTCCTCAAATGCATCAAAGGGTACTCCAACACCTAATAAGACATATGCAATGAAAATGATACCTAAGTATGCCTAAATGCTAGTCTAAATGATAATAATAAACTAAAATATGAATCTAAAACTCAACAAAATTGAGAGATATCAACTCCCCCAAACTTGCTATTTACTTGTCCACAAGTAAACTTTCAAGAACGAGATGATGAAATGCTTTAAAATGAGAACTTAAACCTTAGAGTAACAACAAAAGCATTCAACTCAATATCCATCATAGTAGTTTTAAAGTGCACCAATGATCTCTACTTTAAAAGAGTTAGCCATACTCATCACTCATGCAATGCTTTAGAGCTAAACTTTCAATGTAACAGCAAGAAACCAATGTAACTCAACTCTTTAACATTCATTAAGTGTTTAGTGAACTCTCTCTATCAACTTAAATCACAAACCAAAGGGCTAGGTGCTAAAGAGGCTAATATGACATATAAAGTGGAGTTTGCTCAATTTCCTTAAGGTTTTTCACTCATGAAAAAGGGATGTATAAGCTATTGCAAAAGTAAGAAGAAGAAGAACAATTCATGCATACAAGTATTCACTTCCATGTTCTACCCTTCCAAAGTTATGTATCTACAATCCCAAACCAAAAATATCAAACCCAAAACACTTCTCTCACCCCAAATTCACTCTTTTTCACCAATTTACTACTTATGAAGCTCTCTTTTCTTTTCATCCTCTCAATTCTTTTATTTTCTTTTCTAGAGGATGTCATTTTTTTATCTCATGCTTCCTAAGTTTCTCTTTTATTTCTCATTCACCCTTTTATTTTACTTTTTTTTATTGGGTTTCTTTTCACTCTTTCATTGCTTTCACTCTCTTCTTTTCTTTCCTCTCATCACATAATCTCACTCCAAAACAATCCCATCAAACCCCCCATCCTAACTAATAAAAGTAATTGGCATACGGAGGCTACTACTTGTCGTTCCTCTGTCATTCAAAATTTTGCACTAGAATACATCATCAACAAGAGGCCTCACTCATCAAACAATCAAGGGGCAAAGAAAAAGGGTTAGGGTTCAAGGTGAGGTACCATTTAGTGATGCAAATGGCCATTCAAGCTTGAAAGAAAGTCTAAAAGTGGATAAACAAACTTGAATGTTCTATTGTTACCAAGAGTGAGCAATTCAAGCTTCAAGAGAGAGTAATTAGATGTTCATTTAAGTTCAAGTTCATAGAGTTGAGCTACAAGGAAGACATGCATCTACAAATAAGTTCAAATTTCAAGCAATGAGATCCAAGCATGGTTCTTCCTTAACTTCATGTTCATATAAATGCAATAAACAACTCCAAAGATGGACATTCAATCAAACTCTTAAGTTGTTACTTACCAATCAAAGTTCATTAAGACTCCCTATGCATACGGATGCAACCTAAATGCTTCTAGACTCAATCCTAAAGATGCAAATGAAACAAAATATAAATCTAAATGCTTGTTTTTGTGTTTTTTCGAAAATTTTCAAGTTTTTCTATGCAAATAAGTATGTACAATGCAATGCATGAGATGCATGACAAGTAAACAAAAAAAACACAATGTGAGATAGTAGACTCTCCCCCAAACTTACTTCACACAGTCTCTTGTGTAAGAGTGAATTTGAAAGAGAGGTGAAAGGAAAAATAAAACATGATGAACTAAGTATTGACAAGGATAGAATGCACTTACTTGGAGATGGCCTTGATGAGAGGAGGGAATGAGGAGGGAGAGCTTGTTGTGACCTTGGCCGTTTGATATGCCCTCTTGAAAAGATTTAGAACCCCCCCAAACTTGTCCCTAAACTTATTCAAACACATTAGAACAAAATAAAATAGAAATAGAAATATATACAAAGGATAGACATGGGAATGCCTCCCAAGTGCGCTTGTTTTAAGTCTCTAGCTTGACTTGTGTGCATGCTAATCATAGGAATCAAAAGGTTGAGCCAATGCACCTTTGGTCCTTCTCCTGCAAACACAAAGATCAAAGTGTGCAAAGGAGCACACTACTGTCCATAGGAAATAGACAGATTTATCGTCAAGGAGCATCACTAAAGATATAGCATGGATTAACACATGCTCCTTGAGGTTCAGATGATCATGAGAATCAAATGCATTTGATGGAAACACAAAGTCGACTACAGGTTCAAACGAGGTTCTCACAAAGTAATCTACTTCATCACCATCAATCAAATAATACACAATATTCTCATTCTCATGATCGATATCGATCTCAGGGTTTTCTATTATTTTATCTATATCAGTTTCACACCCTATATCACCTAATTCAAGAAGAGGTCTAGATTCATCAAGCATCAAAAAGTCAGTTTCGAGATCAATTGAATCACAAAGATAGTTCTTGTCAAAACAAACTTCAAGATAATCTCTAGCAATCTTTTCTACTCTCAAGTCATCTAGTTTTCTAGTTTCACATATCAGATCAAGACATTCATTGATGAGCACATGAGAATTAAAATCAGAGGCAATATCTTCAACACAAGGCAAGCAACTATCCTCAAAATAATGAAGTTCAGAAGTAGAATCGCATATACCTTCTAGTTGGGTTGGTGGAACCCAATAAAATACCTCTTTGAGCTGATGAGCAGTCCTTACCTCAAAACCTGTGAGCTCTCTTCCTTCTAGCATTGCCCGATGTTGCATAAGGTTTAGCCTAAGCAACACTGCCATGTCACTCCTTGTCGACGTTGGGCTCTCTTCACAAAGCTCATCTACCTTCACACTTTGTTCTGGTGTGAGTACACTTTCATCAAAGGGTGGCTCCACATATGGCTCATCATCTTCAATGTCATCCTCAAATGTGTCTTCCTCTTCTTGTGGCCAGTTAAAGTAACTTGCAGCCATCTCTACAAAGAACAAAAACTATAATAAAAAGTTAGTAGATGTACAAAAGCAAAACAAAGCAAGAAAATAAAGCTTAGTCTCAAGAAAATCTGAAATCCTAATGATAAATCTACTTAGTTCCCCGGCAACGGCGCCAAATTTGATATGGGTTTTTAATCCTCAGAGCAAATCAATGTAGTATTTAAGATTGTCGAACCACAGGGAACTAATGATCTACACACTAAGAATACACAAACTTTCCTAATCTAAGCAAATAAGAGAAGATGGGATATTTTGTAACAAACTAAACTCCTATAATTATAAACAAAGTGATCTCAAATCCTAACAAGAAACAAGCGCAAGAATCAAACTTTAGATCAATAGCTAAGGATAGATCCATGGGCAAGATCATCGATATCGGGTGATTAAGATTCAATCTAGGATGCTCAAACAAAACAATCAACAAGTCTATAGGTCTAAATCTCGTTCAAATAGACTAATCCACTTCCGTGACAATAATCCCTATGCTAATCATGAATTAGACATCAACTCCCGTTGGCCTTACCCAATCAAGCATGCATAAAACACAAGTCTACTAACCACTAAACATCTTGACATCAACTCCCGTTGGCCAAACATGTATAGGACAATACTAGGTTGTTCAAGCATTTCATCGAACACCTTCCGGGCGTGAAACTACTTATGATCTAGATTAGGTTTCCCAACCTTAACCTAGCATTAAAATCACCTAATAAGCCATAGAACAAAATTAATCAAGCAAGAATCATCCTAAACATCCACCTAATCACCCTAATCTACTTAACCCATAGATCTAAGAATGTCTACTCAATGAACTCTATGATAAACCTTAAATCTATGTGAGATTCAAGGTTAATCATGTTAATGAGTAAGAGAAACAAGATAGATGATGAAGAACTTCCTTAGAAATGATCAAAGATTCAAGGTTTTACAATGAGAAATAAGTTCTTAAGAGAAAATGAGATAATTTAGGGTTTTGGGGGTCTAAACATATATATAGAGGGCTAAAAATCGAGTTGGCTCGCGCGCTCCACCGCGGGTACACCACCCCGGGGCGCTTGGTCGCGTCCAATGCTGCCTTGTCGCGCGCGGGTGCTCTACCCCGCGGCCAGGGGCTGCTCTGGAGGTTTATCGGGTCGCCAAGATATGGCGCGGGTGACGTAACCCGCGGCCATGGTCGCGCTGGTCGCTGCGGGGTGGATATGCCTCCAGTAAATTGGTCATAACTCCTTCATTACACCTTCAAATGACTTGAAACTACTTCCATTAGAAAGCTAACTCAATTTCCTGTGTCTCCACAAAATATTAGCAACATAGGATTTGTTTAAGTGCTCCATCCATGCTCATCTTTCACCCATTTTGGATCACAAGTGCTCCCAAACCTCCTCAAATGCATCAAAGGGTACTCCAACACCTAATAAGACATATGCAATGAAAATGATACCTAAGTATGCCTAAATGCTAGTCTAAATGATAATAATAAACTAAAATATGAATCTAAAACTCAACAAAATTGAGAGATATCAGCCCAACAAGAAGCTTTCCAGACCTTAAAGGATCGCCTAACCCATGCCTCGGTCCTAGCTTTACATGACTTCAATAAGACCTTTGAAGTAGAGTGTGATGCATCAAGAAAGGAAGCCAGTTGCTTATTTTAGTGAGAAGCTAGGTGGAGCAGCTCTCAACTATCCGACCTATGACAAGGAGCTGTATGCTCTAGCGAAGGCCTTAGAGACAAGGCAACACCACCTGCTATCTAAGGAGTTTGTGGTCCATACTGACCATGAGACTCTAAAGCATCTAAGAGGCCAGACAAACCTTAAGAAGAGGCATGCCCGCTGGATGGAGTTTATAGAGACCTTTCCTTACATCATCAAGTACAAGACGGGAAAAGAAAACATTGTAGCTGATGCCCTTTCAAGAAGATATGTTTTGATTGCCACAATTGAAGCCAAGTTGATGGGGTTTGAATTCATCAAGGATCTATATGGAGGAGATCCGTATCTTGCTGAGATCTATTCTAGTTGTACCAGAGGTCCACAAGGGAAGTTCTACTTACATGAGGGGTTTCTTGTGCAAGAGACTGTGCATCCCTCAGTGTTCATTGAGAGACTTGATCACCAAAGAAGCTCATGGAGGAGGGCTCATGGGACATTTTGGAGTGGATAAAACCTTAGTTGTGGTAAGGGAACATTTCTATTGGCCTCATCTCAAGAAGGCAATAGAATCCCATTGTGCAAGATGTGTAACTTGCAAGAAATCTAAGTCCAAAGTACAACTCCATGGTCTATACATGCCACTACCTATACCCACTGCTCCTTGGGTGGATATCTCCATGGACTTCGTACTAGGCTTACCCAAGATTCAACATAAGGATTCAATCTTTGTTGTGGTGGACAGATTCTCCAAAATGGCACACTTCATACCTTGTGCCAAGGTGAATGATGCATCTAAAACGGCTGATCTATTCTTTAAAGAGGTGGTACGCTTACATGGAGTCCCACGGACCATAGTTTCTGATCGTGATAGCAAGTTCTTGAGTCATTTATGGAGGACCTTGGGGAAGAAGATGGGAACAAAGCTGCTATTCTCCACCACATGTCATCCCCAAACGGATGGGCAGACTGAAGTAGTAAACAGGACCCTCTCTATGCTGCTTAGATCCACCATTGGGAAGAATATGAAGAACTGGTTGGACTGCATTCCATTCATAGATTTTGCATACAACCGGGTCCATCACTCAGCTATTAAGATGTCACCTTTTGAAGCTGCTTATGGTTTCAACCCTAAGACCCCTTTAGACCTCAAGCCATTACCACCAGCTGAAGTGATTAGTCTAACCGGAGAAGCAAAATCTGAGTATGTAAGGGAGTTGCATAAGAAGGCTTAGGAGAATCTGTAAAAGAGAACTGAGCAGTATGTCAAGCAAGCCAACAAAGGGCGCAAAGAGATTGTGTTTGAACCAGGAGAGTGGGTTTGGTTACATATGAGGCAAGAAAGGTTTCCTAACCAGAGGAGTTCCAAGCTGAAACCAATAGGAGATGGTCCTTTCCAATTTGTTGAGAGGATCAACAACAATGCCTACCGTCTTGACCTACCAGGTGTTAACCTGAAGTGATAAACCATCTCACTAAAGGTTAATGAGCAAAGCTTTGGCAAAACCCACTTAGAGACTGATCATGGTCTAAGGAGGGTCCATAAGCTTATGCAGAGCTAGAACAAGGTTCAAGAGGGGTTTACTATGAAGGAAGAAGGCTTGGGAGAAGTTTGGGATCAATTGGGTCGATGTGCAAAGTTAGGGCGTCCGTACTGTACGGTCGTACGGACTGTACGGACCATACGGACTGTACGGACCGTACGGACGAGACAACCCAGGAAACTTTATTCTCGACCATTTGAAGACATTTTGGGTTTGTGACAAAACCGGGTCAAGTTGTACGGACCAAACCCTAAATCCGTACACTCCCATGGCTTACCTTGCATCCCAAGTCATAGAGAAGCTTGAATGGAGAAGAAGGAGTGTCGGATGCTTTATGGAAGGAGATGGGATCAGAATGGCAACTAGGAAGGCATCTGCGAGATGCTGCTTGTGTTGACCGTTTGTGGATAAGGTTCTTCCCTATCCAAACTGGAAAGGAAGGAGGCTGAACCTGGACGGATCACTGGATAGATGCATAGGCCTTGGTGGCCGATTCTAGGCCAAGTTACACTCTTGACCAGCCATGCTGTCTCCAAGCGTGTAAACCTTCTGGTCCATGCATTTCAAACCTTCCCTTGACTCCACATGCTTGCTCTGATATTTCTTGTAAACCCTAGAGTAGCTCTTTACCTATTTATATCCTTGTATGACGATGTTTAATAAACAAGCAGAGAGTTTATCTCCTTCATAATCTCTTAAGTCTCTTATTCTCTCTATTCTCAAATCTCTGGTTACGTAGTCTCCTAATCTCTCATATACTCTCCTAATCTCTCCTTTACTATCACAAATCTTTTCATCATTCTCATCAGTCTCTCTCTCATTCTCATCAAATCTCATCCACATCATCTTCATACTTGTTCATCATCACTCAAGCACTTTTTCTCTGAAAACTTTCATGGTATCAGAGCCAGGCTGCTCAGTCTCCTGGTGAAGCTTTCGTTCCAGTCACAAGCTCAAAAGTTCTCTCCTTTACAGATCCAGTTCATCCGGATCTAAAGACCTCACCTTTGAAGACAAAGAAGACAGTTTAGCTCATATCCGACCTCAAGATGGAGTCCTCCAGAGACATTGTCATTGCAGTCACCCTCAAAGGTCCCAACTACCTTCTCTGGTCACGCCTGGTGAAGACAGCCCTTGGTAGAAAGGGGTTATGGAGCCATTGCATCTCAGGTGCTCCAAACTCCTTCAAAGCTATCGCCTCTCAAGAGAGTTCATCTAGTGGTGATACAGGCTCTCTTACTGTCTCGGAAGAGAAGTGGCAGCAAGATGACTACCTGGTCTTGACCTTTCTCCAAATCTCCTTAGAAAGATCTATCCTTGAAGCCTACTCATACTGTGAGAGTGCTAAAGAACTTTGGGAAACCTTAAACAAGATCTATGGTAACATCTATAACCTCAGCCGAGTCTTTGAAATCAAGAGAGCCATCAACAACCTGTCCCAAGAGAATGAGGAGTTCACGGTT
Source organism: Moricandia arvensis (assembly GCA_905132765.1). NCBI lineage: Eukaryota > Viridiplantae > Streptophyta > Magnoliopsida > Brassicales > Brassicaceae > Moricandia > Moricandia arvensis. The sequence continues at coordinate 15,400 of CAJHQP010005590.1, read as the reverse complement.
CATCTAGGAAAGTTCAGAGCCCTTTGGTCTGAACTAGAGATGCTGAGACCTCAATCTATTGACCCGGAGGTGTTGAATGAAAGAAGGGAGCAAGACAAGGTGTTTGGTCTGCTCTTGACCCTCAATCCTTCCTTCATTGACCTTATCAAGCATATCCTAAGGTCTGAGAAGCTTCCCACGCTTGAAGAGGTGTGTTCCCAAGTCCGAAAGGAGGAAGGTTCACACGGGTTGTTTGAAGCAAAGGAGAGTCCTCTCCTTGCTTCACAAGCTGAAGCAGATCCTCGGTCCAACAAGGTGGCTTACAAGAGGGAGGACAGAAGGGGTCTCAAGTGCGAGCATTGCAAGAGGGATGGACACACCAAGGAGAGGTGTTGGGTGCTTAACCCACATCTCAAACCTGCCAAGTTCAGATGAGCCGTTTCCATGGAGGTTCAAGGAATCACTCAGATTCCTTGGGTTGTAAGCAAACCTCCTAAACCCTTAATAAGAGCTTGTGTCTTTGTTTAGTTGTTCATTGAGTGGTGTTTGTGTCCCAGGATCTCTTGGCATGTTTATTGCATTGTAGTGTGTTCTTGGTCGCTTGTGTCATAGCTTATCCATCATGGTTGTCTTGAAGCATTTAGAAGTTGTCTAAGCTCTTGTTTCATGGTTTTTTGATAATCTGTTTTGAACAAGCATATCTCATTCTGTCTAAGGTCAATCCGGTTGCATACTGGTTCTATTGCCTTAGTTTAATCCATCAGTGTGCTTTGCATCATTTAGAAGTTGTCTAGGTTGCTTGCATCATTGCTTTTGATTGGAACTGGTGTGCATAGTCTCTTGTAGCACTCGGATTGAACCTATTGCATTCATATAGTATTGCTTAAGTTGTTGCATCTATTGTTGCATGATATTAAAAGCCTAAAGTGTCAGTGTATTGTTGAAAGCATACATTGCACTTTAGAGATTGAAAAATGCTTGATCTTGTTCTTGTGATTAGCTTGTTTCAAGATCATAGCTTGTTGAGGCATTGGTAATCAAACTGGATGTGTGATCTTGGTTTGGTCCCAATGTGATGATCTAATTTGTGCATTAAGTTGTGGTGATGTCAGGTACTCAGGATACAGTGACAAACCAAACCAAGGTGACAAGAGAATGGTCTTATGCCATTGCATACCAACACTGGACGAGTCAGTCCACAGACTACATGAAGTGTAGAGTGATTGAGTATGCAATGAGAGGATGATGCCATTGTATGATACCACTTGGACGTGTCAGTCCCAAAGTCTACAAGAAGTGTAGAGTGGGATATCATACAATGAGAGACTACCTTGTGAGGGCTCTTAAGGTGATTCAAACACCATTTGTTCCTGGTATAAGGAAGAGAGCCGAAACTCACAAGGGTTAGGACATCAAGTCTTGTAAAGACTGATGGTTCCTTAAGACCATGGAGCTGTATACACTCAACTCACAAGCTTAGCTGATGTGATCATGGACCGGATCACTAAGGAGAACTAGGAGAGTCTAGATGAGCCACATGAAGCCACATTGCACCAGCAGCCTGGTGATAATGCTCTAGCCATTCCTGAAGGTCCCATGACTCGTTCCAGAGTCAAGAAGCTTAAAGAGAATGTTGTTGGATTACTCACTTCACATCCACAACAAGAAAGTCTTAGCCAAGGTCTGATCCGAGATGTCTTGATCACCATTCAAGCCATCTCTACATCAAGCTGAGTTATGTCTAGGCAAGACATGGGGTGCGTGCTCTTTTCCTTGCTTTTGGTTTTGTCCCACGAGGTTTTCCGGAGGAAGGTTTTTAACGAGGCCACAACTTGTCTTCACATCACTTAGGCCCTATCTCGGTCCAAGGCTAAAGAAGTTTACATTTTATTTCATTTTAAAGCTTATGCTAAACTTAAACTATAGTTTCCTTTTTTACTTATTTCCAAAACCCTAGAGAGCATGTTCTCTGGTTTCTCCTTATTTAAACGGGTCTCTAAACCCTATTGTAATCATCCATCTTTGAATCTACGAGTTATCTTTCCCCTTGACGGCTCTCTCTGTAAGACAAGTTGTCGAGTTTCTTCTGGTGTGTAGTATCCAGGAACCTAAGGGTGTTTTCTTGGTGTGTTATATCCGAGTTATTCATCTAGGAGCATCAAGAGATCTTATCATCCCTCCTGTGTCACCAATCGATCCACAACCTTGAAGAACTTGAGTCTCTGATTCGTTCTTGCAAGGATCTATCCGCTCCCATCAACCAAAGAGCATCCTAGGGACGCATCATTAGCTCCTCCCATAGTCTCAGAGTTAAGCTTGAGGGGGAGTCTGAATATACATGATCCATGGTCCATTATCAAGCCGTGCAAGGACTTCAACAAAGGATCACCAAACCGGGTCTAGGCAGTGGCGTGTCTATGCAAAGAGGCTGTTCAGAGCAGCATTGGTTGTGTGTCTATGAAAGCTCAGTTCAATGCGGCCTCTGTGGTGAGGTGATTAAAAACTGAAGCTGAAAGCTCCACACACCTCCCATTAAGTTGGTGTTGCCATGAAGAGGTTGCAACCGGCCAAGTGTGAGGGATTCAAGTGACAAAGAGCAATCACTTGTTAGTTTAGTGAAGAACAGAGTGAAGAATAATGAAGAACATGTGAGAGAGAGGGAGTTTGATTCGAAATGGTTAAGAGACAGAGTAGGGTTTGTGTTACTTGACAGAGAGAATAAGAGAGAGAAGGAGTTTTTTTCCTTGATCTGAATATTGGTCTGGAGCAATACATAAATAGACACAGGGAGACAAAAGAGAAAAGAATAAACAAAGGTGGTCTGGCCGAGAGAAAGGGACAGGTCCTCAGCAGCCACAGACCATAAATGGAACATGTGATCTCTACTATATTTAAATCCTCCACTTGCTTCTGCTTCCCAACGGGTATCTTGACCATTCAAACCAGTTTGAATCCATCTTGGTCGATTTGAATTAAACTCCTTGTCTTCCAAGTCAAGCTAGGTCAGAGTTGGTTGCTTGGGCGCCAAGGAGTTGTACGGACAGACTTGCTTCACAAGTCTTGTACGGATCACTTCTCTTTACTTAGACCTAATGTTCCTCTCTTGATCTCTTCTTGTTAAATGTCTTCATGTCAATACTCCCCCTCAAGCTTGACCATAAGATTTGATCAAGCTTGGAAACCATGAAGACTTCCCTCATTAAAACCTTAATATGCAAAACCCACTGGGATAAAAACATACTAAGGAAAGAGTAGAAGCTCCATGGCTAAGGGGATCTCGCCTGGGTGATATCAATGAGTGCAAGCTTGGGATAGATGGACTCACACACCTTAGTACTAGCAGCTTTGGTGAAGATGTCGGCTAACTGATCTTCATTCCTTGTATATCAAGGCAGAATGACTCCTTGGGTTATCACTTGTCTCACTTTGTGGCAGTCCACCTCAATGTGTTTAGTTCTCTCATGAAATACTGAGTTTGAGGCTATATGGATAGCAGCTTGGTTGTCACAGTGCATGGTGATTGGTGCAGTGATCTTTATCCCCAAGTCTTTGAGAAGTCCTTTGATCCACACTAACTCATTTGTTAGTTTCCTCATGGCTCTATACTCTGCTTCAGCACTTGAGCATGAAACCACCTTTTGCTTCTTGCTCTTCCATGTGACCAGATTGCCTCCGATTAAGGTGCAATAGCCTGTGGTTGATTTCCTATCATTCCTATCTCCTGCACAATCAGCATCACAATAGCCAACCACTTCTGTGTTGCCATTACAGCCCATCCATACTCCTTGTCCAGGAGCTCCACTGAGATATCTGAGTATCCTTTCCACCATTTTCCAGTGATGAACCTTTGGCACTTCCATATGCTGGCTCACCTGGTTCACAGCAAAGCATACATCAGGTCTAGTGATGGTTAAATAGATAAGCTTACCCACTAGTCTTCTGTATTGCTTTGGATCATCAAATGGTGTGTCTACATACTCCCCCTCACGTAAAATCTTATAGCCATCTTCTAGTGGAATCTTGGCTGGTTTCTCTCCAAGCATACCTGCTCCATTCAGAAGATCAAGTGTGTACTTCCTTTGGGACAAGAAGAGCCCCTCATTAGAGCGGCATACTTCAATTCCAAGGAAGTACTTTAGCTCACCTAAATCCTTGATTTCAAATACAGATTTTAGATAAGCTTTAGTGATTTGTATACCTTCTTTGTCACTCCCTGTGATGATGATATCATCAACATACACAAGGATGACTACTATACCTTGTTGGCTGGTGAGAGTGAATAGAGTATGATCTGCCTCAGATCGTCTAAACCCTTTTCCATTCAGGGTGGTACTGAGTTTATGATACCAGGCTCTTGGTGATTGCTTTAACACATAGATAGCCTTCTTGAGTCTCAACACATTGCCTGGTTTCACTAGGTACTCTAGACCAGGAGGAGGTCTCATGTAGACTTCATCTTCTAGTTCCCCTTGAAGAAAAGCATTCTTCACATCCATTTGCCATAAGTCCCATTTCAATTTGGTAGCAATAGAAATGATGATTCTGATGGTGTGAAGTTTTGCAACTAGTGCAAAGGTATCAAGGTAATCTTCTCCATAAGTTTGAGTGAATACCCTTGCAACCAGCCTTGTTTTCTTCCTTTCTGGTTTACCATTGGCTAGATACTTGATGGTGAAGATCCACCTACTTGTTACTGCCTTCTTTCCTTTTGGGAGTTCAGCCTCATACCAAGTATCATTGTCTATCATGGCCTGAGTTTCATGACCCACTGATTCCTTCCATTCCTTATCCTTCATTGCTTCTTCATAGGATCTTGGTATGTATTCTTGATCCAAGTTGCTCATGAGGACTCTATGCTCTGCTGGATATTGAGCCAGAGAGCATGTGGCTTGAATGGGATGAGCTACTGCATTTGCATTGTAGGATACCCTTGTGTTCGTCTAGTTAGATGGGGGTTGCCTGATTCTTGTGCTTCTCCTTAATGGATGTACCTGATCTTCTTCATCCTCATGGGTTTGTGGTTGAGGCTGCTCCTGGGTTTCTTCTGAACCATGTTGATCATGAATTTCAGAACCTTCATGATGTATTGTCTCCTCTGGTTCTGGTTGGTTTCCCCCCTCAGGATCAAGATGGGTCTCATTTTCAACCGTTCCAGCAGTTTGAGCAGGTCCTTCTCTTGTTTCCTCCCTGGCCTGAGGCTGACTAATACCAAGACTTTCTAGGATGATCCTCAGGTTGTTTGCTTTGTCTGAAGGCGCATGTGAGAGATCCTTCAATTTATCCCAACTCTTCTCATCATAGTACCCTCTAGACTCCACAAATTTCACATCCCTTGAGACCATAACTCTCCTAGTTTCTGGTACATAGCACTTGTATCCTTTCTGGTTGACTGAATAACCAATAAACATTGCTTTGACACTCTTTGCTTCAATTTTGTTTCTCTGTTCTCCTGGAATCAATACAAAGCACATACACCCAAACACATGCAAGTGATCAATGGATGGTCTAGTTTTGTTCAATACCTCATAAGGAGAGACATCATGGAGAACCCGTGTGGGTGTTCTATTGATCAGATAGCATGCTGACACCACAGCATCCCCCCAAAACCTCTTTGGAACATTTGTGTGGAACATCATGCTTCTGGCCACTTCCATAAGATGTCTATTCTTCCTCTCAGCCACTCCATTTTGTTGTGGTGTGTATGGGCAGCTTGTCTGATGAATGATTCCATGCTTGGCTAGGTAGTTTTTGAAAGCATGGCTTGTGTACTCCCCACCATTGTCTGACCTAAAAATTTTAATCTTGGCATTGAAGTGATTAGTTATATAGCTTTGAAAGTTCATAAAAGCTTCTAACACCCTATCTTTTGATTGAATTAAGGTCAGCCAAGTGTATTTCGATTTCTCATCTATAAAAGTAACAAAATACTTGTGGTTTTCCCTAGAGACACAAGGAGCAGTCCACACATCAGAATGAATTAGATCAAAGCAATGCTCATAGATAGTTGTTGATTTAGTAAAAATAGACTTGCAATGTTTGCCAAGGATACAAGCTTCACAGCTATCAGTTTTAAAGGAAAGATTAGGCAACATTAAGCTTAAAGCACGAGAATGAGGATGACCTAATCTAGCATGCCATAATACATTAGAAGGTAGGACAAGAATAGAAAAGTACACATTTCCCAAGCATCTTCAAGCAAGTACAACCCTTCCTTGCTCACACATTTCCCAAGCATCTTACTTGTCTCAATATCCTGAAAATGAACATCATTAGGGCTGAAAATAACTTTGCAATTGAGATCAGTAGTAGCCTTTTTAACTGAAAGCAAGTTGGAAGCAAATGTGGGCATATAAAATGCCTTAGAATCCTTATAAAACAATTTCAAGTTCCCTATGCCTCTAATAGGTACTCTATCACCATTAGCAATTACTACACTTCTTAAGGCAGGTTCAATGTTGCTAATAAGACTAGAGTCCTTAATGATGTGATGAGATCCTCCTGAATCAATAACCAATGGTTTATCACTCAATGATTTATTTAAAACATTTCTACTGATGTTACCAGAGTTTGCATTGAGTGCCTTGATAAGGGCCTCAATGTCTGACTTGCGGATGAAGGCATCATCAGGGGCTGGTTGAGATATGGCTGCAACTGCATAGGTGGTAGAAACCAGAGCTCTTCCTTCACCATTTGGACGCATAGGTTGAGAGGTTTGCTGAACAGCTTCACTGGCCCTTGCTTGGTTAAATCTTGATGGTGGCCTGAGGTGTGGGTGGAGAATCCAGCACTGGTTCTTCATGTGACCACTCTTCTTGCAATGCTCACAAGTAACTCGCCGGTTCTCTGGTTTTAAGAAGACCTTGTTAGCTGAGGCTTCAGCCTTGTGAGCCATGTTCAAGTCACCTTTTCCACCAAATAGACCCACTGAGCCTTGTTCCTTCTGGATTTGAGGACATACCTCCTCAAGGGTAGGTAACTTGTCTGCCCTCAACAGATGTTTGATGAGGTCATTGTAACCTGGATTGAGAGTGAGGAGTAGACCAAACACCTTGTCTTGCTCACGCCTCTCATTCAGGATGGTAGGATCCGTAGTACTTGGCCTCAACATCTCCAGCTCTGCCTAGAGAGCTCTAAACTTACCAAAGTGTTGGTTAAAGTCCATATCTTCTTGGTTCAAGCAGTTGATGGCCTTCTTTACTTCAAAGACCCTACTGAGGTTGGATATGTTTCCATATACCTTCTGAAGGGTATCCCACAACTCTTATACGGTTTCACAGTATGAGTAGGCCTCCATTATGGGGCCATCAAGTGAGCTCTGGATGATGTTCAGCACCATAAAGTCCTCTTGACTCCATTTTCCTTCATCTGCCACCACAAGCTCCTTGTCGTCTTCTCCTTGAATGGTTTGTTTTGGCGCCTCACCTGGAGTGATATGGGACCATAAACCTCTTCCACCAAGGGCATTCTTGATCAATCTTGACCAGAGAAGGTAGTTCACTCCTTTTAGAGTGACTGGAATCACCACAGCCTTGTTTTGCTCCATTTCGAGTTGCTATTATCCAGTGGGTAAAAGGATGTATCCAAGAGTTTTTGAGAAAGAAAAAATAGTTTCTGGATACTAAAGCAAACAGGAAACAGAGATGAACAAGTATACTTTGTTTATCTTTTGAAGAGATGAAGAAAAATGAGGAAGAATACTTGATGAACTCGCAAGAACAAGGCTATTATCCACTGGTTAAAAGAATGTTCTTCAAGAAAATCAAGAACTAATCGGATGAAAAGAAAGAGTGAAGTGAGTAGAGTAGATTTGCGGAAGAAAATATAGGTTTAGGAGCTTTGAGGCTCTGATACCATGTTAGTTTAGTGAAGAACGGAGTGAAGAATAATGAAGAACATGTGAGAGAGAGGGAGTTTGATTCGAAATGGTTAAGAGAGAGAGTAGGGTTTGTGTTACTCGACAGAGAGAATAAGAGAGAGAAGGAGTTTTTTTTCCTTGATCTGAATATTGGTCTGGAGCAATACATAAATAGACACAGGGAGACAAAAGAGAAAAGAATAAACAAAGGTGGTCTGGCCGAGAGAAAGGGACAGGTCCTCAGCAGCCACAGACCCTAAATGGAACATGTGATCTTTACTATATTTAAATCCTCCACTTGCTTCTGCTTCCCAACGGGTATCTTGACCATTCAAACCAGTTTGAATCCCTCTTGGTCGATTTGAATTAAACTCCTTGTCTTCCAAGTCAAGCTAGGTCAGAGTTGGTTGCTTGGGCGCCAAGGAGTTGTACGGACAGACTTGCTTCACAAGTCTTGTACGGATCACTTCTCTTTACTTAGACCAAATGTTCCTTTCTTGATCTCTTCTTGTTAAATGTCTTCATGTCAATATCATCCAAACAAAAAGGGAAGTAACTTGAGCTTAATCTATTACAAGTCATTCATCATTTCTTCCTTAATCTTGAAATGGTTCTTAAGATGCTTGAATAGATTGGTTCTGATTGTTAAATGGAATAAGTTCTAGTGCTTGAGCCTTAGTTGAAACCATCATTGATATCTTGCTTCATTTAGAAGATTGTCTAAGTTGCTAGAATCTCTGGTTTTGTTTAAACTTTGAGCCTTGTCTAATCTTGATAAGTACTGATGCACCTTTGGGATAATGTATCAGGTACCATTACCAATGCTTGAGCCTCACGGAAGATGATCATGGTGGTTTCCTAGCCTCTCTAAGGTGGCCTTGAAGTCAGTTGAGAGGGGGAGACCCAAACCGGGTCTATGAAGAGGTCAAGCCGAGTTTTATGAGTGTGCAAGCCTTGTGTTGTTGGCTGCACGAGTTTAGGCCACGATCCAGAGTCTTTTGTGTCCAACCAAACTGGTTCTAAGGCACAAAGGCTCAATGGCCAATCCTGATGGATCCCTAGGATGCTCTTTGGTTGATGGGAATGGATATATCCTTGCAAGAACGAATCAGAGACTCAAGTTATTCAAGGTTGTGGATCGATTGGTGACACAAGAGGGATGATAAGATCTCTTGATACTCCTAGATGAATAACTCGGATATAACACACCAAGCAAACACCCTTAGGTTCCTGGATACTACACACCAGAAGAAACTCGACAACTTGTCTTAGAGAGAGAGCCATCAAGGAGAAAGATAACTCGTTGATTAAAAGATGGATGAGAACAATAGGGTTTAGAGACCCGTTAAAATAAGGAGAAACCAGAGAACATGCTCTCTAGGGTTTCGAAAATAAGTAAAAAGGAAACTATAGTTTAAGTTTAACATAAGCTTTTAAATGAAATAAAAATGTAAACTTCTTAGCCTTGGACCGACATAGGGCCTAAGTGATGTGAAGACAAGTTTTGGCCTCGTTAAAAACCTTCCTCCAGAAAACCTCGTGGGACAAAACCAAAAGCAAGGAAAAGAGCACGCACCCCATGTCTTGCCTAGACACTAACTCAGCTTGATGTAGAGATGGCTTGAATAGTGATCAAGACATCTCGGATCAGACCTTGTCCAAGACTTTCTTGTTGTGGATGTGAAGTGAGTAATCCAACAACATTCTCTTTAAGCTTCTTGACTCTGGAACGAGTCATGGGACCTTCAAGAATGGCTAGAGCATCATCACCAAGCTGCTGGTGCAATGTGGCTTCATGTGGCTCATATAGACTCTCCTTGTTCTCCTTAGTGATCCGGTCCATGATGACATCATCCCCTCCCTCTTGAAAAGGATTTGTCCTCAAATCAGGTTCATCTACAGCAAAAGGAGCCAAGTCAGTGACATTGAAGCTATTAGATACATCATACTTACCTTGGAGATCAAGTTTGTAGGCATTGTCATTGATCTTGTGGATGATCCCGAAGGGTCCATCAACCCTTGGCATCAGCTTGGACTTCCTCTCGTTGGGGAACCTATCCTTCCTCAGGTGCAACCTTACTTGGTCACCTACTTCAAAGGTTCTCACACGTCTCCCCTTGTTGGCTTGCTTCTCATAAAGCTTGGTTTTCTGCTCAATGTTTTGTCTAGCCTTCTCATGGATTTGTTGGACCATCTCTACTTTTCTTCTTGCCATCTAGGCTGATCCTTTCACACTCAGGTAATGACATTAAATCTAAAGGAGAGGTGGGATTGAACCCATAAACAATCTCAAAAGGTGAATACTTAGAAGCAGAATGCATAGCATGATTGTATGCAAATTCACAGTGTGGTAAGTATTCTTCCCATGTTCTTAAGTTCTTTTTAATGAATGCACGCAGGAGTGTTCCTAAGGTTCTATTAACCACTTCAGTTTGTCCATCAGTTTGCGGATGACAAGTAGTAGAAAACAACAGTTTAGTGCCTAGCTTAGACCAAAGTGTCTTCCAGAAGTAACTAAGAAACTTAGTGTCCCTATCAAAAACTATAGTTCTAGGCATGCCATGCAAACGAACAACTTCTTTAAAGAACAGGTTAGCAACATGCAATGCATCATCAGTCTTATGACATGCTATGAAATGTGCCATCTTGGAGAACCTATCAACAACAACAAAGATTGAGTCCTTTCCAGTTCTAGTCCTAGGCAATCCAACAACAAAGTCCATGGAAATGTCATTCCAGGGATGGTGTGGAATGGGTAAAGGAGTATACAAACCCTGGGATTGGACTTGGGACTTGGCATGCTTGCAAGTAGCACACCTCCCACAGATTCTCTCCACATCTCTCTTCATATGCAGCCAATAGAAGTGATCCTGCAAAACTTTTAAGGTCTTGGCAATCCCAAAGTGTCCCATTAGACTGCCCCCATGGGATTCCCTGACAAAAAGATCTCTCAAAGAGTAGTTAGGCACATATAACCTATTGTCATAAAACAAGTAGCCTTCTTGTCTAAAGTAATTCCCTGCAGCAAACTTCTCACAAGAAGCATAAGCTTCCTTGAAATCGTGGTCAGTATCATCCATATCCTTTATCTGCTCAAACCCAAGTAACTTAGCAGCTAAAGTGGTCAAGAAAACATACCTCCAAGATAGTGCATCAGCAACTATGTTCTCCTTACCTTGTTTATATTTGATCACGTATGGGAAGGTCTCAATGAACTCAACCCACCTTGCGTGTCTCTTGCTAAGCTTACTCTGCCCTTTTAGATACTTTAGGGACTCATGATCAGTGTGTATGACAAACTCCTTGGGCCACAGGTAATGTTGCCACGTTTGTAATGCCCTCACCAAGGCATAGAGTTCTTTGTCATAGGTTTCATAGTTGAGAGTGGCTCCTCCAAGCTTCTCACTGAAGTATGCTATAGGTTTCCTATCCTGCATCAACACAGCACCAATTCCAATTCCTGAGGCATCACATTCTATTTCAAACGTTTTAGTAAAGTCAGGAAGCATAAGAAGAGGTGATTGAGTAAGCTTCTCTTTTAGGCTATGGAAAGCCTTATCTTGTGCTTCTCCCCACTTGAATCCAACATCCTTCTTTATCACTTCAGTCAAGGGAGCTGCAATGGTGCTAAAGTCTCTCACAAATCGCCTATAGAACCCAACAAGCCCATGGAAACTCCTCACTTCTCCTACTGTGGTTGGACTCAGCCAGTCTTTGATGGCTTTGATCTTCTCCTCATCGATCTTAACTCCATCTGCACTCACAACAAAGCCTAGGAAAACCAAGTTATCCGTCCAAAAGGTGCACTTCTTCAAGTTGGCATAAAGCTTCTCATTCCTTAAAACATTCAGGACAGCCCTAAGATGTTCTAGATGTTCTTCTAAGTTCTTGCTATATACTATGATGTCATCAAAGTATACTACAACAGAAATGCCTATGAATGATCTAAGAACATGATTCATTAACCTCATGAATGAACTAGGTACATTGGTTAATCCAAATGGCATAACTAACCACTCATATAATCCATGTTTAGTTTTGAATGCAGTTTTCCATTCATCTCCTTCTTTCATCCTAATCTGATGATAACCACTTTTTAAATCTATCTTAAAAAAGATGCAAGAACTATGCAATTCATCAAGCATATCATCAAGTCAAGGGATAGGATGGCGATACTTCACTGTGATGTTATTGATTGATCTACAATCAACACACATACGCTATGTACCATCCTTCTTAGGCACTAGGAGCACTGGTACAGCACATGGGCTCAAACTCTCTCGGATGTAGCCCTTCTCCATGAGTTCCTCTACTTGTCTTTGCAACTCCTTGGTCTCAACCGGGTTGCTTCTGTATGCTGGACGGTTTGGAAGTGTAGATCCTCGAACAAAGTCTATCTGGTGCTCAATCCCTCTCAAAGGTGGTAAACCAATGGGATTGTCTTCTGGAAATATATCTTGAAACTCCTGCAAAAGAGAAACCATTTCACTCGGATACACCGGTGTAGAATCTGTTAGTTTCAAAAGAGTTTCTTTAAACACAAGTAAGATAGCAGATTGTTTAGAGTAGAGAGTTCTTTTGATATCACCCATGTTAGCATAGAAGTTTGGCTGCTTAGTTCCAGCCGATTTTAGATCAATCTCCTTCTTCTTTTCGAGTTGAATCTGATCTTGTTGAACTTCCTTAGGTGTCAAGGGAACCAGAGTGGTCTTGCGTCCCTTGAACTCAAAGGAGTGCTTGTTGGTGAAGCCATCATGGATAACTCGACGATCAGATAGCCAAGGTCTTCCAAGAAGTATGTGACCAGCTTCCATTGGCAACACATCACACAAGACTTCATCTTCATATCTCCCAATGGCTAAGGGAATAAGGACTTGGCTTGAAACCTTCATGGTGCCTTCTTCATTCAGCCATTGTAGCCGGTAAGGTTTGGGATGCTTCTGAACCTTCAATCCCAACTTCTTGACCATGGTTTCACTCGCAGCATTCACACAACTACCTCCATCAACAATGAGGCTGCACACCTTTCCTTGGACCAAGCACCGGGTGTAGAAGAGGTTCTCACGCTGCTCTAGCTCCTCAGCCTTGTTTTGCAAGCTTAGAAGCCTTCTTGCTACTAAAAGCTTCCCCTGGACTGGTCCTTCTTCATGTTCTTCTTCAGTGTCTTCTTGGTCAGACTCGGTGTTGTCATCTTCTGAGGCATACTCTCCATCTTCCAGCAAGATCATGACTCTCTTGTTGGTACATTCATTGGCATAATGACCTCTTCCTTGGCACTTGAAACACTTGACATCACGAGCTCTGGAACTAGAAGCTTCAACCTTGCCTTTGCCCTTGTCAAGAGCACTGCTTGGTTTGGTCTCTTCTCTTGGATAGGACTTGTGATCCTTCGTGTTGTGTAACAGGTTAGAGCCATAGTGGTTGCGTGAATGTCCCTTCCTCTTGAGCTGTTGCTCCACATGAATAGCCTTGTGTAACATCTCTTCAAGCTCCACATAATGTTGCATCTCAACATTGTCTTGTGTCTCTCGGTTTAAACCACATAGCAACCTTGACATTGTTGCTTCTCTAACTTCTGATATGCTAGCTCTTAGCATGAGCAACTCCATCTCCTGGTAATACTCCTCCACTGATCTTGAAACTTGAGTAAGCTTCCTAAGCCGGTGATGCAAGTCTCTGTGGTAGTGACTTGGAACAAACCTCTTGCGCATGATAGACTTCATCTCTGTCCAAGTCTCAACGGGGTCCTCTCCATTCCTTCTACGAGTTGTTATGTACTGGTCCCACCAACTTAGAGCATAGTCATAGAATTCAGTAGCAGCAATCTGAATCTTCTTGTGGTTTGTGTACTGCTTACACTGAAAGACTAACTCAATCTTCTTCTCCCACTCAAGGTAGGCATCCGGATCAGCTTTGCCATGGAATGGGGGTATCTTTATCTTCAAACCAGCAAGCTCATCTCCCTGGTTCATACTTCTTTCTTGGACACGCCTATGTCTTGTTTGGCTTTGTCTTGAGGATGAACTGAGGTGTTCATACTCATTGTCAGTCTCCTCATAACCAGCATGCTCTTGGCAAGTTGCATGAGGTCTCTCTTCTCTCCTAGTCTCTCGGTTTGGAACTTGACTAGTAGCTCTTCTGACTTCTTCTCTGAGCTCTCTCCGGATGTCATTGAGGTTGTTCCTCATCATCTCGGTCATGGTTGCTACCATGTTCTGATTAAGTTGAGCCGACATAGCCTCCATATTCTTCGAATCTTGTCTAAATTTTTCTAAGCTTGTCTAGCACCCTAAACAACCTTAATCTACTCGTGTTCAAGGTGATTAACAAGATTAACAGATGCAACAAGGTGATCTAAGAAGCAAAGAACTTAGGCGGCTAGGGTTTCTCTCTCTAGGGTTTTCTTGCAATCAAAAAGGAAAAAGCTTAAATCCTTTTCTAATCTCTTATGAAACTCGAGCAGCCCTAACCAAATTAGATCTACTGCTTAATCAAGCTGATATAGATGAAACACGGATGAAACAAAAATAACAAGAAAGAAAACGAGTACTTCCCAACCAAAGTTGCTCTGATACCAACTTGATGGGTCCCTAGGATGCTCTTTGGTTGATGGGAATGGATAAATCCTTGCAAGAACGAATCAGAGACTCAAGTTCTTCAAGGTTGTGGATCGATTGGTGACACAAGAGGGATGATAAGATCTCTTGATACTCCTAGATGAATAACTCGGATATAACACACCAAGCAAACACCCTTAGGTTCCTGGATACTACACAACAGAAGAAACTCGACAACTTTTCTTAGAGAGAGAGCCACCAAGGAGAAAGATAACTCATTGATTAAAAGATGGATGAGTACAATAGGGTTTAGAGACCTGTTTAAATAAGGAGAAACCAGAGAACATGCTCTCTAGGTTTTCGGAAATAAGTAAAAAGGAAACTATAGTTTAAGTTAAACATAAGCTTTTAAATGAAATAAAAATGTAAACTTCTTTAGCCTTGGACCGAGATAGGGCCTAAGTGATGTGAAGACAAGTTTTGGCCTCGTTAAAAACCTTCCTCTGGAAAACCTCGTGGGACAAAACCAAAAGCAAGGAAAAGAGCACGCACCCCATGTCTTGCCTAGACACTAACTCAACTTGATGTAGAGATGGCTTGAATGGTGATCAAGACATCTCGGATCAGACCTTGTCCAAGACTTTCTTGTTGTGGATGTGAAGTGAGTAATCCAACAACATTTTCTTTAAGCTTCTTGACTCTGGAACGAGTCATGGGACTTTCAAGAATGGCTAGAGCATCATCACCAACCTGCTGGTGCAATGTGGCTTCATGTGGCTCATCTAGACTCTCCTTGTTCTCATTAGTGATCCGGTCCATGATCACGTCAAATCCCTAGGCCTTGAAAGAACTTACTCTTTCCTTGCTAAGGTTTTATCCCTAAGGAGGGTTTTCTTTGGTAAGGTTTTAACGAGGAGGGACTTCAGGGTTCCAAACTTGACTCAGGATCTATAGAGTCAAGCTTGAGGGGGACTGTTAACCTGAAGTGATGATGCAATCCAGGAGGAGC
>CAJHQP010005589.1:0-44812 GCA_905132765.1 Moricandia arvensis | reverse complement strand
ACCATTCAGATCCATTGGACAGATCACTCGGCCAGCCGGAAATACTTTCAGTCCAACCATCCGTACCTCAATACCATCCGTGTGTGTTATCCAGTCTTGGGCTATATCAGGACTGTACGGACAAGGTCGACTCAAAACATTCTCCTCTCTTCCTTCTTTCTTTTACCCACATATGGACCTCAAATTAACAAGAAGACTAAGGATGTAGAGTCAAGGCTCAAAAAGGCGCCTAATTCAAATGCTTGGTAAAAGAGCCTTCACACGTGAGATGCCAAAGTTATCTTGACTAGATGCTCTTCCTTTCTTAGCCACATGACCCAGCCTGTCAACAGTGCTTCCTTATCCGTGTATCAAGCTTGAATCAGAGTGGTAAGTGGTAAATGTAACTTCTGGTTGAGTTACATTTACCTCGTGTACATTTCTACCATGATCATCCGGGTCGACCAGTCGGCCTGTACTCCTTTTCTGTTTGGTCTATAAGGCTTTTCTGTATGACCTTGTACGGACTCTCCAATTCAAAATCATCTACACTCCTTAAGACTTCCTCTATCAATTAAACACCTCTGTTCAACACTCCCCCTCAAGCTTGACCAAGGTAACCGGTCAAGGTTGGATGCCATGAGATCTTCCTCATTAAAAATCTTGTCAAAGAAAACTCTCTTTAGGGATAAACCTCAACAAGGAAAAGAGTAATGACCCCATGGCAATGGAATCAACCTCGTTTGGTGAGGTCCATGAGTCCAAGTCTCGTGTTGATGGAATCAATAGTCTTCTGCCTAGCTGCCTTAGTGAGCACATCAGCTAGTTGATCTTCACTTCTGGTATAGCAAGGTACATTCTCTTCGGATACAATCATTTGCCTCACCTTATGGCAATCAACTTCAATATGCTTCGTCCTTTCATGGAACACTGAGTTGGATGCAATGTGGATGGCTGTTTGGTTGTTACAATGCATTGTCATGGGTCTTCTCAATACCCAAGTGCTACAGTATGCTTTTGATCCATACTAGCTCGTTTGTAAGCTTCAACATTGCTCTATACTCAGCTTCTGCACTCGATCATGAAACCACCTTCTGCTTCTTGCTCTTCCAAGTGACCAAGTTCCCACCAATAAAGGTGTAATACCCAGTAGTCGACTTCCTATCCATCCTATCTTCAGCCCAATCCGCATCACAATACCCAATCACCTCAGTGCTCTCGTTGCATCCCATCCAAACTCCTTGATTTGGGGATCCATTCAGGTTCATGAGTAGATGGTTCACCATGTTCCAATGATGTTCCTTTGGCCCTTGCAGATGTTGACTCACCTGGTTCACAGCAAAACATATGTAAGGTCATGTGCTAGTCATGTAAAACAACTTACCAACAAGCTTTCTATAAAGCTTGGCATCTTGGAATGGTGGACTGTCTTCTATCTCCCCCTCACGTGGAACTTTGTATCAATCCTCCAAAGGTGTCTTGACTGTCTTTCCTCCTTGTATACCTGCATCCTTCAAAATATCAAGTGTATACTTTCTTTGGGACAGAAATAACCTTCCTTGGATTTACATATTTCTATTCCAAGGACGTATTTCATCTTCCCAAGTCTTTGATTTCAAACACAAATTTAGATAATCCTTAGTATCCTGGATACCTTCTTTTTCACTTCTAGTGATGATGATATCATCAACATACACTAGATGGACAATAATACCTGAGGGTGTAGTGAGGGTGAAGAGAGTGTGGCCGAGTTTGGATTTCTTGAAGCCTCTCCCATTCAAGGTTATGCTCAATTTGTTGTACCATGCCCTTGGCGACTGTTTGAGGCCATAGATAGCTTTCTTCAACGTTATAACATTCCCTTCCTTCACCAAGTGTTCCAGCCTAGGAGGAGGATACATGTAAGTTCCCCTTGAAGAAATGCATTCTTCACATCCATCTGCCAAAGTCCCCACTTAAAATTCACTGCCACTGATAACACTATTCTGATGGTATTAAGCTTTGCAACTGGAGCAAAAGATAGATAGTCTTCACCATAGGTTTGAGTAAACGCTCTTGCCACCAATCTGGCCTTTTTATTATCAATCTTCCCATTTTCAAGATACTTTTAGTGAAGATCCATCTACTAGATACTGCCTTCTTTCCTCTTGGTAGTTCACTCTCATACCAATTATCATTCTTGATCATAGCGTTTGCTTCAGCACCCACTGACTCTCTCCATTCTCTCTCAATTCTTTATCTTTCATTGCTTCCTCATACGTCTGTGGAATATAGCTATCATTCAGGTTCATCATGAACATGCAATGTTCCTCAGGATATTGAGCAAGCTAGAAGGATACTTGGGGTGGATGCTTTACTACCTGAGTATTGAGTATATTCTGGTGTTCACCCAGTTGGTAGGAGGATTCCTGATCCTGGTGCTCCTCCTTAGTTGTTGCTCCACTGCTGGTTCTTGATCTTTATTCTGACCATTTCCCTCGTGCACTGATCCTTCTTCGTCTTCATTTACAGTTTCTTCCTCTTGTTCCACACTTTGATCATGAGAACATGAGTCTTCACCTACTTCTTCTTGGTAGTTCCCTTCAGGTTCATTTCCCCCCCCTAATGGTCGAAGTGTGGAGCCTGACCTTCCTTATCGGTTGTGGGGGTACCATGTGGTTGTCCTCCTCCAGTCTTAGGATCCTGGGAGAGATTGATCCCAAGACTCACTAGAATTATCCTCAAGTTAGCCGCTTTATCAGATGCTAGATCTTTCAACTTTGTCTGGTTCTTCTCTTCATAATACCCCCTTTCTTCAACAAACTTCACCTCCCTAGACACCAGAACTATTCTAGTTATTGGGTCATAGCACTTACACCTTTTCTGAGTTGGCGAGTACCCTATGAACATCCCTTTTGCTTCCAACTTCTTCTTCAACTCTCCTGGTCTAAGAAAAAACTATAGGCAACCAAAGACCCGAAGATGATCTATGGTTAGTCTATACTTGTTCAAAACCTCAAATGGTGACTGGTTGTCCATGTTCCTGCTTGGTGTTTTGTTGATGAGGCAACAAGCTGTAGAAACTGCATCACTCCAAAACCGCTTTGGGACATTCTCTTGAAACATCATTGACCTTGTAATCTCCATAAGATGTATGTTCTTCCTCTCGGCCACACCGTTTGTTGAGGTGTGTAGGGATAACTTGTCTGGTGAAGTATGCCATGTTGAGATAGATGTTGCTTGAACGCTTGGCTAGTATGCTCTCCTTCATTATCCGATCTATCAATTTTCAACTTGGCATCAAACTGCTTAGTCACATAGTTTTGAAAATTTCTAAATGCATCAAGAACCCTATCTTTAGATGGAATCAAGGTTATCCAGGTGTATTTGGACTTCTCATCTATGAATGTAACAAAATATTTGTGATTCTCCCTAGACAACAAGGTGTAGTCCAAACATCAGAGTGAATCAAATCAAAGCAATGTTCATAGATGGTTGTGGATTTATGAAACACGGTCTAACAATGCTTGTCTAAAATACAAGATTCACAATCATTATTCTCAAACACAACACATGGAATCATTAAGTTTAAAGCTCTAACATGAGGGTGCCCTAGTCTAGCATGCCACAAAGCATTCTTATTTAAAATAGAAGCAGAAAAAGAAGTAAACGAGCATCTATGATCAGACTCAGAACTAAGCTTTTCAAGGATATAAAGGTCTCCTCTGGTTACTTCTTGCCCAAACAACTGACTGCTCTCATTATCCTGAAACTTCACATCATTAGGACTAAATATAACACTGCAATGCATATCAGTGGTACACTTGTTGACAGAAAGTAACTTTGAAATAAACTCAAGCATGTAAAAGGCTATAGATTCTTTGTTAAACAATTTCAACTTGCCTACACCTCTTATTGGTATCCTATCCCCATTAGCAATCATTACATGTCCATGCAAAGGTTCAATATCTCTAATAAGACTAGTATCACTAATCATATGATGAGATGCACCCGAATCCACTATCAATGGATTAGACATGTTATGAGCAGTATGAGATTGACCAAGCATCCTAGATTAAGTGTAGAGACTATCAGTTTGTTCAACATTAATAGCAACCATATGTGCACCAATGAATACCCACTAACATTACCAAGTGTGTTACCATTATCCTTGAGCATTTTTATGAGTTCATCCATCTCAGATCGGCGGATGAACTCACGCTCATTTGGTCGAGGCTGATGGGCACTGTAGGTCACCAAGGCATTTCTCTCACCACCTTCACGACTTTTTGTCTCATTTGCCGGGTTTAAAGTTCCAGCTCCTTGTTCATGAAATTGGCCGGCTTGAGGTGAGGGTGGAGTATTCAGCATTGGCTCTTCTTGTGACCATGGCTCGTACAATGATCACAGTTTCCCACAAACCTCCTCTCTTCATCGTTTCCAGTGAACCTTCGGTCTTCATACTTGTGAGCTATTTTGGCTTGAGGCACCTCGGCTTGATTGGAAAATGTAAGTTTCCCCTTTCCTCCAAAGAGTCGCAAGGATCCTTGTTCCTTCTAGATTTTCGCGCAAACCTCTTCAAGTGTTGGGAGCTTCTCAGATCTAAGGATGTGCTTGATGAGGTCGTTTTAGGTAGCACTGAGTGTGAGCAACAGGCCAAAGACCTTGCCTTGTTCACACCTCTCATTCACCTCATACGGATATGTGGTTCTTGGCCTCAGCATCTCAAGTTCTGACCATAAAGCTCGAAACTTTTCCAAGTGTTTGGTAAACTCCATGTCTCCTTGAGCTAAGTTATTGATAGCTCTCTTGATCTTAAACACTCGTGTAGGGTTTGTGATGTTCCCATACACCTTCTGAAGTGTATCCCACAGATTTATAGCCTTCTCACAATAGCTATAGGCTTCCAAGATCGACGGATCCAGTGAGCTCTGGAGGATAGACATCACCAGATTGTCCTCCTGGATCCACTTCACTTCAACACACACGATCACTTCTCTCTCACCTTCATGAGTAATGAGTCTTGGATCTTCATCCTCGAGGATATGGTTTCATAGACCCTTACTTCACACGGCTGTCTTCACCACAAGAGACGAGAGAAGGTAGTTTCCTCCTTTGAGAGTAACTGGAATGACAGTAGTCTTTGTGTTATACATAGTGTTCTTCACAGACCATAAAGTTTAGATCTTTGTGTATTCGAAATCAAACCCAGATTCAAGTGAACCTGGCTCTGATACCATGAAATCATGACTAGAATCTGGGTAATATATGAAAGAAAGAAGAGATTAAGAAGATTTGAGACTAAAGGAAGAGACTTTGAACGATTTAGACTCAAGAACCCATTAGACTAAACAAGAGAGACTAGAGAGAGTCTAGAGAGATTTAGAAATGAAGTACTTGATTATTATTGCTCGACAGATGTTACAATATATACAGGAAGGATTAGGGAACATTAGGATAAGGTTACAACGGATAGAAGAATAAGCTTGTAGAGTCAAAGCTCGGAAAGGCGCCTAATTCAAATGGTTGGTCGAGAGCCTTCACACGTGAGATGCCAATGGTAGCTTGACCAGATGCTCTTCCTTTCTTAGCCACATGAGCCAGCCTATCAACCGCCCTTCCTCATCCGTGTATCAAGCTTGAATCGGAGTGGTAAGTGATAAATGTAACTTCTGGTCGAGTTACATTTACCCCGGGTAACTTTTGACCATGATCATCTGGGTCGACCATTTATACGACCTTTACGGCTTTTCTGTTTGGCATTGTATGGACACTCCAATTCTGAATTCTCTACACTCCTTCAGACTTCCTCTATCAATTAAACACCTCTGTTCAACATTCAAGGGGAGTCTTAGCTGGTCTTCCTCACAGGTTTCCTGCCTAACTCAACAATTCCATTGCATACTTCCTTCGAGACAAAAATAATCCTTCCTTGGATCTACACAGTTAAATTCCAAGGAAATACTTGAGCTCTCCCAGATCCTTGATGTCAAACACTGATTTCAGGAATGCCTTAGTGGCCTGGATCCCTTCTTTGGTGCTTCATGTGATGATAATATCCTCAACATATATCAGAATAACAATGATGCCTTGTGGACTGGTCAGTGTTGATATAACCCGGCTCAGCAGCAGAAACAAATCAAAAGAAGGCTTGACTTATGGATGTGTGTGTCGACGAGGTGGACTTAAAGTGATGGTTTTTTGCTTGTGTTTGAGTCAGGAAAATGGTCCAAGAGGCTATACATCAAAGCCAGCTCAATTTTACGAAGTTAAAAGCCCAAGAAGATTCATAAACAAGTGGTTTATTTGCTGTCAAGGAAAAGTGACGAAAATTAGGTGCTTAAATGCATGGGAAGTTGCTCTATCTTGCATGCAAGAAATGCTTGTTTCAAGAACCTTCTCTCTCCTCCATGCACTGATTTTATCATTCCCTATGTATTAAATATTTAGCTTTATCAGCAAGTTTAGTTATCTTATAAATAAGCTATGTAATCTCTTGTTTTAATCCTTCAAGTTTTTTATCAAATAAACCTTTTAGTCTTGTTGAATCCTTAGTCCGATGGACATCGTCTTTCTGTTCCGATGTGTGTGGGCCCAAAGCAACAAATCCTCCTAGGTCTTCTTGGTTTGTCATATCCTCGGGCTTAGGAGTGGGTAAATCAAAGGTCTTCCGCAACCTTTGTGTGACCCTTCGTTCCACCTTCCTTTGATCTATTATTCGATTCAAAGTCAATCCATTTACCAACCTTCAAGTGTGGATTCTTGGCAGGGTTTTCATTTCTTGGTATCAGAACACACTTGAGGGTTCAGTGTTCACATATGTCATTCATCATTCTCATCTTCCCATCTTCTAAAAAAGAGAGTTCAACGAGGGGCCAAGAGATCATCCTTTCTAGAGCTTAAGCAAAACAGCTCTTTAATCTTTCGTAATGTTTAGGTAGGTGTGTGAACCGGAAGGTAGTGAACCAAGGCGATCTTGTGAGATGATTCTCATGGCCATAGGTTCTAAACGTTATGAAGGATTTGAGGCCAAATCCTTTTAATGAAGGAGGAGATGATGTAACCCGGATCAGCAGCAGAAACAAATCAAAAGAAGGCTTGGTTTATGGGTGTGTGTGTGTTGAAGAGGTGGGCTTAAAATGATGGTTTTTGCTTGTGTTTTAGCCAGGAAAATGGTCCAAGAGGTTATACATCAAATCCAGCCCATTTTTATGAAGTTAAAAGCCCAAGAAGATTCATAAACAAGTGGTTTATTTGCTGTCCAAGAAGAGAGATGAAAATTAGGTCCTTAAATGCATGGGAAGTTTCTCTCTCTTGCATGCAAGAAATGCTTGTTTCAAGAACCTTTTCTCTCCTCCATGCACTGATTTTATCATTCCCTATGTATTAAATATTTAGCTTTCTCAGCAAGTTCGGTTATTCTATAAATAAGCTATGCAATCTCTTGTTTTAATCATTCAAGTTTTTATCAAATAAAACTTTTTTGTCTTGTTGAATCCTTTGTCCGATGGATATCGTATTTCTGTTGCGAGTTTATGAACCCAAAGCAACAAATCCTCCTAGGTCGTCTTGGTGTGTCATATCCTCAGGCTTATGCGTGGGTAAATCAAAGGTCTTCCGCAACCTTTGTGTGACCCTTCGTTCCATCTTCCTATGATTGATTATTTGATTCAAAGTCTATCCATTTACCAACCTTCAAGTGTGGATTCCCGGCAGGCTTTCATTAAGTCTAAAGATAGTATGATCAGCTTCTGACTTCCTAAACCCTCTTCCATTATTGTGGTGCTTAGCTTGTGATACCAAGCCCTTGGTGATTACTTCAAGCCATAGATTGCTTTCTTCAGTCTCAACACATTCCCTAGTTTGACCAAATGTTCTAGACCAGGAAGAGGATGCATGTAGACCTCATCTTTTAAATCTCATTGCAGAAAAGAATTTTTCACATGTATTTGCCATAAATCTCACTCCAAGTTAGTAGCAATGGAGAAAATGATCGTAATGGTGTGAAGTTTTGCTACTGGTGCAAAGGTATCAATATAATCTTCTCCATATGTCTGAGTAAATTCTCTTGCTACCAGGCTTGTCTTGCGCCTCTCCACCTTTCCATTAGCTAGGTACTTGATTGTGAAAATCCATCTCCTTGTTACTGCTTTATTGCCTTTGGGAAGCTCAGCTTCATACCAAGTATCATTCAATATCATTGCACTAGCCTCAGTCTCAACAGACTCTCTCCACTCTTCATGCTCCATAGCTTCTTCATGTGACCTTGGGATATACTCCTGATCCAATTTACCAATGAACACCTGTTGTTTTTGAGGATATTGAGCTAAAGAGCACACTGCTCGAATAGGATGAGCTTTTGCATGAGAGTTGAAGTAAACCCTTGTGTTGATCCAATTTGAACGATCCTCAGCCTTGTGCTTCTCCTAAGAGGCTGAACTGCTTCAGGTTCTTCTTCCTTATTAGATTATGTTTCATCATTCTGATTCACTTGTTCTTGTTGTGTTTGTTGCCTTTCATCCAGATCGTGAGTTTCTTGTTGATTCCCCCCATCAGGAGCAGGGTGGATAGCTTCATGAACCCCATCTTCGTCAACTACAGCTTCTGGACCAGGTGCAGCTTCCGGAGAATTTGTACTTATTTCCTGATTCACATGAGGCACGTCAATACCAAGACTCTCAATTATGATCCAGAGGTTTGTGGCTTTCTTTAATGCTCGATTTAAATCCTTCAAATCATCCCAACTTTTATCCTCATACTATTCCTTTGTCTCTACAAAATTCAAATCTCTTGATATTAATACCCTTCTTGACACTGGATCATAGCACTTATAACCCGTTTGAGTTGGAGAGTAGCCAATGAACATAGCTTTTGAGCTTTTAGTATCAAGCTTGTTTCATCTGCTCCCCTGGTATTAACACAAAACAGAGGCACCCAAACACTCACATGTGGTCCAAAGGTGGCTTGATCGTGTTTAAGACCTCAAATGGAGACAGGTTGTTGAGGACTTTAGTTGGAGTCATATTGATCAGATAACTAGAAGACATCATAACATCACTCCAGAATCGTTTTGGAACATTGGTTTGAAACATCATTGATCTTGCTACTTCCATCAAGTGTCTGTTATTCCTCTCAGTAACTTCATTCTGTTGAGGAGTGTAAGGGCAACTTGTCTGGTGAATAATCCAATGTTGAGCAAGGTATTGCTTCAATGCATGACTTGTGTACTCTCCACCATTATCTGACCTGAGAATGTTCACCTTGGCATTGAAGTGGTTGGAGACATGGGTCTGGAAATTCTTGAAAGCTTCGAACACCCTGTCCTTAGACTGAATCAGTGTAACCCAAATGTACTTGGAATTCTCATCAATGAAGGTGAAAGAGTAGTTGTGGTTCTCTCTCGACACCCAAGGCGGAGCCCACACATCAGAGTGAACTAGGTCAAAACGTCTCTCATAGATAGTGCTAGACCTTGGAAATACTGTCCTACAATGCTTCTCAGTATGCAAGCTTCACAATCATCATTCTTGAACACCACACCAGGAGGCATCATGTTTAAGGCTCTAGTATGAGGATGTCCCAGTCTAGCATGCCATAGAGTGCTATCAACCCCAGTAGATGTACTGATCATGCAAATAGATGAAGATGGTCCAGACAGCACAGTCTTTTGGAGATGATATAATTCCTCATGACTGTGCCCTTTTCCAATAACCTGTCCTGTCTTTAAGTCTTGAAACTCAACCTCATCTGGTCTGAAGACAACCTGACAACTCAGATCAACTGTAGCATTCCTCACTGATAGCAAGTTTGATGTAAACTGAGGCATATACAAGGCAGTTGATTCCTTATCAAACAACCTAAGATTTCTTATTCCTTCTATCTTAACCTTATCACCATTTGCTATAATCACATTCCATGAGTCAGGCTGTGTAAGTTTCAGTGAGTTTAGGATGAAAATTGCTGAAAAATAGAAAGAACAGTGATGGAAAAGAGAGAGAGAGAGAGAGAGAGACAGAGAGAGAGAGTAGGAGAACATGTTTATAGAGAGAGATAGAGGGTTTTCGAAACTGAGGAGACTCTCTCCTTAATTCTACTACTCTTGCTTGCATATCAATTTATAGGAACCAGAGACAAAGACATAAATAATAAACTAATGAGAAAAGAATAAAGAAGTGGGTTCTGGTCGAGGGAAGTGACCCATCAACGCTGTCTCTTCCCCTTAAACATATGTGATCTTGCCCATTTCAAATTTCAAACTCAGTCAAAGATGGTCCAACAGTCTCCTTCTCTTCTTGTGGTTAGGCTGACGAGGTTCCCTCCTTGCCTTGCTCCTCAAGTAAAGTTAGGTCTCTCTAAGTGCCTTGTACCCCAAGACTGTACTGAATACCTTGTACAACAAGCTTCCGAGTTCCTTTGCCTTTTTTGTCTTCTTCTCTTGTCTTTTGTCTTTTGGTACTTCATCTCAATACTCCCCCTCAAGCTTGACCATAGGAACTGGTCCAGATTAGACACATGAAGAACCTCCCTCATTAAAACCTTAGTGTTCAAAACCCAGTGGAAGAAACACACACTAAGGAAAAACAGTAGAGGTCTCCATCCTAGGTGAGTCAGTGAGAAGATAGGTCTATGAGTAATAACTTAAAGTGGATGAACTCACAGACTTTTGAGCTTGCAGCTTTGGTAAATATGTCAGCCAACTAATCTTCACTTCTGGTGTAACAAGGTAAGATGATTCAGTTCTCCAGAGCATGTCTAACCTTGTGATAATCTACCTCAATATTATTGGTTCTCCCATGAAAGATTGAGGTGCTTGCAATGTGAATTTCAGCTTGCTTGTCACAATGCATAGTGATAGGTGATGTAGTCTCAATCACCAAGTCACATAGCAATCCTTTCATCCATATGAACTCGTTGTTGAGCTTCCTCATTGACATATACTCAGTCTCAGCATTTGAGCAAGACACCATCTTTTGCTTCTTGCTTTTTCTGGTTACCAAGTTACCTCCAATGAAAGTGCAGTAACTAGTTATTGATTTTCTATCAGTTCTATCTCCTTCCCAATAAGCATCACAGTAGCCAAACATCTATGTGCTTCCATTGCAAGCCATCCAAACTCCTTAACCAGATGCCTCACTCAGGTATCTCATGATCCTCTCCACCATATTCCAATGATGGACCTTAGGCGCCTACATGTGTTGGCTGACTTGGTTCACAGCAAAGCAAATATCTAGCCTGGTGATGGTTAGATAAATGAGCTTTCCAACCATCTACTGCTTCACATCACCATAAGGCTTGTCTTTAAACTCCCCCTATTTGAGTAATTTGTAGCCCTCCTCCAATGGGGTTTTACCTTGTCTTCCTCCAAGGTTTCCTGCCTCAGTTAAAAGATCAAGTGTGTACTTCCTTTGAGTGATGTGATCATGGACCAGCTCAACAAAAAAGATGATGCAACCAGGTCCGTAGCTCTTTTATTGGCATCTTTGTAGTAGTGTATTTTTTTTGATATCCTTGTCTATAGCAAGTGTCTAGAAGGGCATATGGATCATCTTAAAGCTGTTCTTGATGTGCTAAGAAAAGAAAAGCTGCTAACATGAAGAAGTGCACATTTTGTACGGATAACTTGGTTTTTCTACGCTCTGTTGTTAGTGCAGATTGTGTCAAGGTTGATCAAGAAAAGATCAAAGCAATTCAAAAAAGGTCGAGTCCAACTACTGTAGGGGAGGTGAAAATTTTTACGGATTATCTGGCTTTTATAGGCGCTTTGCAAAGGACTTCAGTAGTCTAGCAGCTCCACTGACTGAAGTAATCAAGAAAGATGTGGGATTCAAGTGGGGAGAAGCTCAAGAAACCGCATTCCAAACTCTCAAAAAGAAGCTTACCAAGTCTCCTCCCTTAATACTTCCTGATTTTGCTAAAACATTTGAGATTGAATGCGATGCCTCAGGGTTGGTATTGGTGCTGTTTTTATGCAGGAGAAGAAACACATAGCTTACTTTTGTGAGAAACTTGGAGGAGCTACCCTCAACTATGCGACATATGACAAAGAATTGTATGCCTTGGTGAGAGCTCTACAAACATGGCAACATTACCTCTGGCCCAAGGATTTTTTCATACACACGCATCATGAATCTCTCAAGTGCCTAAAGGGGCAAAGAAAGCTTAGCAAGAGACACGCATGGTAGATCGAATTCATTGAGACTTTTCCATATGTGATCAAAACCAAACAAGGTAAAGAAAACATAGTTATTGATGCACTTTCTCGAAGGTATGCTCTTTTGACCACTCTTGATGCTAAGTTGCTAGGTTTTGAACAAATTAAAGACATGTATGAAACTGATCTTGATTTCAAAGAAGCTTATATGTCTTGTGAGAAGATTTCTGCAGGTCACTACTTCAGGAAGGATGGATTCTTGTTTTAGGATAATCGTTTATGTGTGCCTAATTTCTCACTAAGAGACTTGTTTGTTAGGGAATCCCATGGAGGAAGTCTACTGGGACATTTTGGGATTGCCAAGACTTTTAAGGTTTTGCAGGATCATTTCTATTTTCCACACATGAAAAGAGATTTCGAGAGAATCTGTGGAAGGTGTGCAACTTGCAAACAAGCTAAGTCTAATGTCCAGTCTCACTGTTTGTATACTTTATTGCCCATTCCTTATCATCCTTAGAATGACATTTCTATGGACTTCATTGTAGGATTGCCTAGAACTAGAACCGGAAAGGACTTTATCTTTGTTGTTGTTGAATAGGTTCTCAAAAATTGCACACTTCATAGCTTGTCATAAAACTGATGATTTATTACATGTAGCTAACTTGTTCTTCAAAGAGGTTTTTCGTTTATATAGCATGCCTAGAACTATAGTTTTAGATAGAGATACTAAGTTTCTTAGTCATTTCTTGAAGACTCTTTGGTCTAAGATAGGCAGTAAGGTGTTGTTCTCTACTACATGTCATCCACAAACGGATGGGCAAGATGAGGTAATTAATAGAACTCTAGTAACACTCTTGCGTGCATTCATCAAAAAGAACTTGAAAACTTGTGAAGACCACTTACCTCATTGTGAATTTTCATATAATCATGCCATGCATTCTGCTTCTAAGTACTCTCCTTTTGAAATTGTTTACGGGTTCAGTCTCACATCTCATTTGGATCTAATGCCTTTACCTGAGTGTGAAAGAGTTTGTTTGGACGGCAAGAAGAAGGCCGAGTTGGTTCAGCAGATTCATGAGAGGGCTAGACGCAATATTAAGGAGAAAACTAAGTACTATGAGAAGCAAGCAAAGAAAGGAAGGTGTGTGATAATATTTGATGTTGTTGACAAAGTCTGGATTCACCTAAGCAAAGAAAGGTTCCCAAACGAGAAGAAATCAAAACTGATGCCAGGAATTGATGGACCTTTTGAGATCATTCAGAAGATCAATGAAAATGCCTACAAACTTGATCTCCAAGGTAAGTGCGATGTGTCTAATAGCTTTATTGTTACTGACTTGATTGCTTTTGTTGATGATGAACCAGATCTGAGGACAAATCCTTTTCAAGTGAGAGAGGATGATGTGATCATGGACCAGCTCAACAGAGAAGATGATGTATCAAGGAATGCAACCATGGACCAACCAGCTGATGAAGATGCCTTAGCCATTCCAGAAGGCCCCATGACTCGTTCTAGAACCAAGAAACTAAATGGAGCCATTGGAGCATTAGTTAGATTCACATGGAAACAAGAAGAATGTCTTGGAAAAAGCTTTATGATCCGAGATACCTTGATTCCCATTCAACCTATCTCCTCATTTAACTGAATTAGTTCTTAGGCAAAGTACTCGTGTGTGCTATTTTCCTTGCTCTCGGTTTTGTTCCAAGGAGGTTTTACGGAGGAAGGTTTTTAACGAGGCCACAAGCTACTTTACACATCCCGTAGGTGCTAATCTCAGTCCAAGATTAATGAAGAGTTATCTATTATATCTTATGTTATATTTTAGACTATTGTTTTCATTTTAATTTTTATTTTCGAGACCAAGGAGCTTGTTCCTTGTCTCTATTTAAACCCGAGCAAACCCTACTCTTTAGCAAGCAATCTTTTTATCAAAAACTCTTTGTCTCTTGACGGCTTTGGTGAGTTGTCTTGTGTTCTTGTTGGTGTGTAATATCCGACAATCAAAGGGTGTCTATCTCGGTGTGTCATATCCGATCTAGCCATCTAGGAGTATCAAGGAGTCCTATGCAACCCCTTTTGTCACCAATCGATCCATCCCCTTGTGAAAATTGTAACCTTGATTCGTTTTATCAAGGATCTATCCCCCCCCCATCGACCAGAGTAGCATCGTAGGAACGTATTATTGAGACAAGAAGAGCCCCTCTTTAGAGCGGCATACTTCAATCCAAAGGAAGTACTTGAGTTCACCCAAATCTTTAATATCAAATACAGACTTAAGGAATACCTTGGTTTCTTTGATGCCCTCTTGGTCACTTCATGTGATGATTATATCATCAACATAGACCAGAATGACCACAATTCCTGTTGGACCAGGGAGTGTGAACAAGGTGTGAACATCCTCTGATTTCTGAAGCCTCTACCATTCAAAGTGGTACTGAGCTTGTGGTACCATGCCCTTGGAGATTGCTTCAGTCCATAAATTGCCTTCTTGAGTTTTAGGACATTTACAGGTTTAACCAGCTTCTCAAGACCAGGAGATGGGTGCATGTAGACCTCATCTTCTAACTCTCCTTGAAAGAAAGCATTCTTGACGTTCATCTGCCACTGTTCCTATTCCAGGTTGGTTGCAAGAGATAAGATGATTCGAATTTTATGTAGTTTTGCTACTGGTGCGAAGGTTTCTACATAGTCTTCTCCATAGGTCTGAGTAAAGCCTCTTGCAACTAGTCTGGACTTATTTCTCTCTTCCTTGCCATTTGGAAAGTACTTGATAGTGAACACCCATTTACTTGAGACAGCCTTTTTACCATTTCGGAGTTCCCTTTCATACCAAGTATCATTAATGATCATGGCATTTGCCTCTATTGAAATGAGTGAGTACATGAAGATAAGTGATGGGGGGCTTGAGATGGCTGAAGAGAAGTCAGTTTGGAAATGTTTAAGAGAATTTAGATCGACCAGTCCGTGCAGGCCGTACAGGTTGTACCATTCTGGGTCTACCAAACCTCGACCAAAACCTACAAAACATTACCCATGTAACTTTTATGTCAAGAAGAAGTTACCTTGAGCTTTCTCCACTTGCTACAGACGTTGGAAAGGATAAGGAGAGAGTCTTGGACAGGCTGGCACAGCTGGAAAGTAAAAGGAGCATATGTGGCCAGCAAGAAAGATGCCAAAAGCATAAATGAGCATTTGTGGCTAGAAATGAAGATCCCAAAAGCATCTTTGTTTCCACTTGCTTCATTATCCCTTTAGTTACGAAAACCATTGTATCTGAGCCTTTATCTGTTGTAAACTCTCTCATTTATCAATTAACAGAGTTTTGAGCCCTTTCTCTCTCTCTCTCTCTCTCTCTCTCTCTCTCTCTCTCAATATTCTCTCTAATCTCTTAATCTCTTCTACAAGCACTCTGATTCTTTCTTACATTCGTGTCTATACACGAATTGAATCAAAAGTGATTATGGCATCAGAGCCAGGTTGCTCAAGTGGTGAGTTTGTTTTTGCGAAATGTTTGTTTTTTCTTTTTGTTGTGCTTGTTGTTTTTGGTGTTCTTGGTGATTCCGGGTTTCTATTGTTCATTTTATCAGTTTTGGGTAAAAGGTTCTAATGGAAACCAACGACCAAAATGTGAAAGTGAAGCTTAGATCTGTGATTGAGGTGTTGCGTTAAAGGATAAACTATGAGGAGGTGTCCAGATTTGTTGACAGCTTTGAAAAGCTATGGTTTGTTGAGTAGTCATGTAAAGCTGGAAGCTTTTGAAGAAATGACTACTGGAAAAGGTCAGATAGATGACCTGAAGGATGAAGACAAGTGGGTCAGAGAATACACAAAAACACTTGAGATCATCCATGGATCTCTCTCAAATCATTTTTGGAGGTTTGTAAGCAGTTTAAAGCCGCAAAGGAGATTTGGGAGAAACTTGAAGCAGCTTTTGGGAACAAGTCCAATCTGGTGAAGGTCTGTGAAGCTGAGAAGATTATCAGAGACTTAGAGAAAAGAAAGGACGAATTCAATCAACTAAAGGTTATATGGTTGTGGACGAAGCTGATTGATGCAGATGGTGTAGATGATTTAGTTCAAAGAGAACAAAGTGGTTTAAACTGAACAAGAAACCAGCTTGTGGGAAGAGTGGTATGAGCTGCAAGAAAGGAATACTTAAAAAGCTTTCCATGGCCAGGAGAGCTAGAGGAAAGTATTGGAAGAAAAGCATACAGCTTGCTGGTCTAGAAAAGCACCTAAAGATACTGGTCATGGAAGTGACACAACAAATGGTCAGAGGAGAATGCTCCTATTCAGCTTACATGGGTGAGTCATTAGGAGAAAGATTGGGATCCAGTGAACCGGAGATAGCAGAACTTATGTTCCTATTACCATGAAAGAATTGGTGATATTGATGGAGCTTATCCAAGCTCCGGTTACAAACAGGAAGCAAAGGAGACACTCTAGTGTTGGTGGAGAGGCTACTAAGCCTATTAAAGTGGATTCTGGACCAACTCATCACATGATACGGGAAAGGAGTCTGATGAGTGATATTAAAACCAGCACAGGGAATATTAGGATAGCTATTTGTGATCAAATTCCAATAAAGGGGATAAGCAATCTGAAGTTGTTTGAAAAGGATTCAGCTGCCTTATACCTACCTAGGTTAATATCCAATCGGATATCTGTGAAGAGAGAAATTGTGGATCTTAATTTCCAAGTTGTATTAAGGCTAAATGAAGTTGAGTTTCAAGACTTGGAGTTTGGACAAGTCATTGGCCGAGGAGACAGGAGGAATGACCTTTACCATCTCCAAACGACTAAGCTCTCTAAACCCTTTGAATCTATTTGTGTAAGTAGTACTACTAATAGTATTGAAAGAATTATTTTGCATGCTAGATTAGGGCACCCTCATACTCGTGCAATTGAACTGATCTTACCTACCTTATCATTCAATCATTTGGAGTGTGAAGCTTGCATCTTAGGAAAGCATTGTAGGACTGTTTTTCCAAGATCAGAGACTATATATGAGAACTGCTTTGATCTAGTACACTCTGATGTGTGGACATCTCCATGTGTGTCTAGGGAAATCAGAAGTATTTTATGACTTTTTTTTATGAGAAGTCTAAGTATAGTTGGATCATATTGCTTTCATCTAAGGATATAGTGTTAAATGACTTTGTAAAATTCCAAGCATATGTTACTAATCATTACAATGCTACTGTGAAGGTACTAAGGTCAGACAATGGTGGAGAATACACTAGTCATGCCTTCAAGAACCACTTGGCTAAGCATGGGATAGTGCATCAGACAAGTTGTCCTTACACACAACAGCAGAATGGAGTTGCTGAGAGGAAGAATAAGGCATCTGATGGAGGTTGCTAGATCCATGATGTCCCATGCAAATGTCCCTAGGCGGTTTTGGAGTAATGCAGTTCAGACTGCATGCTATCTTATCAACTGGATTCCAACCAAGATCTTGAAGAATCTGTCTCCATATGAAGTTTTGAACAAAACCAAGCAATACATAGATCATCTGATAGTTTTTGGTGCTTATGCTATGTTTTGGTTCATGGAGAGAAGAGAAAAAACTGGATGCAAAGAGTACTAAATATATGTTTATTGGTTACTCAGTCACTCAAAAGGGGTACAAGTGCTTTGATCCAGCGACAAGGAGTGTGTTGGTATCCAGAGATGTGAAGTTCATGGAGGCAAAGGGGCATTATGAGGAGAAGAAATGGGAAGACTTAGAAGACATGCCTAAAGAACCAGAGGATAAGGCATTGAATCTGAGGAACTTGTTGGAGAAGCTTGGGGTAAACATGTCCCAAGATGAAGGGATAAGAATGAGCACTCCTCCTTCCGATCACTCTTGATAAGCTGAAAGAAAAACCTCTTCGATCATGAGGGGGGGGAGAAGAGTCTGAATCAGAAGTGCAGGAGCAGGACCAAGAGGATTAAGGTCATCATGATCAAGAGGTGACACATGAGGTTGATAATTTGGATCAGTCTGGTGGAGAGGAGGTAAATAAGACACCTCTAGAAGTTCAAGAAGAGGTTCAGCCTTTGCGGAGGAGCACAAGGTTAGGAAGGATCCTTCCAACTGGGTAAACACGAGAATGTACTAAAATGCCCAAGCTGTGAAGCATCCTTCTCAAGTCGTGTGTTCCTTTGAAGAGTATCCAGATGAACATAGGGTGTTTATGTGTAATTTGGATATGGGGTAGATTACATTGACATGTTTCCTCATGTAGCTAGGCTTCACACAGACTAGATTGTATTCTCTATTGTTACAAACCTAGAATGGTACTTATGGCAGATGAATGTGTTAACTTGAAGAGATGACAATGAACTTATGAAGAGAAGAGATGGGGCAAAGAAGATAGTGTGATGTGAATAGATCTTGTACATAGAGAGTTGAGAAGGTTGTGGGAAGCTGATAAGTGTACAAGAGGCTGTGAAACATCAAGGAGAAGTCTAAGGAATACCTTGGGAATTTTTGGTGAATAGATGGATCAAATGGTCGATATTTGGGTGAGGTGTATGGATGGCCGTACAGCCGTACGGACTGTATAGACCGTACGGACCGTACAGACTGTACGGACCAACCTTGACCCAGAAACATCAATACTAGACCATTTGATTTTAGAAGATGGTTTTGAGTCTTGGGCAAGTTAGGGCACAACATGGGACCCTAAAATGACCCATACTTGTTTAGCAAGGAATCTTCAATACTTGTGAGGCAAGGAAGGTTTAGGCAAGGCAAAGGAAGTTTCCAGGAAGGAGCCAGGGCATATGACCATTTATGGATAAGGTTATCCACTTACCAAAAGGAAGAAAGGAAGAGCATTGTGGATAACCTTATCCACTCGCCCAAAAGCAAAGGAAGAGCAGCTTGGGAAGCCTGTCCCAAGCATATGTGCATTCTGAGCCTAGTATTTCAAACTAGGAGCCTAAAACTTGGTGACTCCACATGGTTAGTCTCCCTAGGTCTAAACGAGTGTAGCCCTCTCCATTTCTTTGTATATATTGTATCTCTTTCAAGTGTAATGCTTAAGAGAGTAAGGGGGAAAATCCATCTCCATTTCCAGAAATAAAGCTTGTAGTGTTCTTTAATCGATTCCTTCTTAAGTCTTCCCCTTTCTTAGTCTCTTTAATCTATCCAAGTCTCCTTTAGTCTCTGGCTCTGATTAAAGTTCATATAAGTAAACCAGAACCCATTCTCATCTTCATTTTGAATTCATCATTGCCTTAGAATCTTGTTCATCATACACAAACCTTACACACTAAAAACCCAACATGGTTTCAGAGCGAGGTTCACAAGAACTTGGTTTCTAGCTTCCGCAAAGATCAAGCTTTCTCTCATGCCCTTCAAACCAGAAAGACACTTCCTTTCCAGCTGTTTCAACCTCTATAAGAGGGTGTTCAAAGTATGAAGAAAGGTGGGGATTTTAGGCATGGAGAGTCCAAGGGAAAGGTCCATGGAGGAAGGAGATGTTGGGGTCGCGACCAATAGCTCTTGTTATTGCCATGAATCATAGGTGGTCAAGGAAATAACACTAGTTCCTGAAACACAATCAAACTCCAGACAAGATAAGAAACACTTGTATTGGGATCAAACCTTGACTAATCACCAACTCTGATCACCAATGTCACAAGCGTTGCATTTAGACAAAATCTTATTGTCATTAAGATCCATCTAATGCAATCTTACCACTCTCTAAATGCTATGAATGAACACAAAAGGAACTGTCCCAAGAAAATAGGCCATCATCTCATGCCTTAAACGACCCTTAGACTTAAGTCTAGATGTCTCAACCTTAAGGGAGTAACCATGACAATAGTATGCATCAGCCTTACCCTATTCTATTCATGAATGGAATCAAGATTAGATACAACTATCTATCATCCTAGCAAGACATTCATTTAGAACTGAGACTAAGCATCATTATTATTTTCAAATACCAGACCCAAATGCTTTACTTTAATCAATTTCTATTCATGTATGCAAGCAGATTCAGAACATACTAATATCATGTCAAGAAACATTTAGAATTGGAGTAAGCATTTTAAACACTCAATCATTCCAACGAGTCTCATCTAAGCATCCTGGGATAGATCCTAAACATTCATATCTAGCAATATTAAACACATCCCCAAGTCTGAAACGCATCACACAACACATTCAGTTCATAAAGATCAAGCTTTAATCAAGGGACAGTAGGTTCTTACAAACAAGGAACTAGTGTTAGTTCCTTGACCTCCTTTGATTCATTGCAAGACTATGATCTCTTGGTCGCGACCCAAATTCTACTTCTTCCATGGACATTCCCTTGGACTCTCCATGCCAAAATTCCCCACCTCTCTTCAGACTTTGGTCGCCCCCACCAGTAACAAGGTGAAAGCTTTCACCTTTCTTCCTGGACTTGCATAAGAACACTCCTAGACTTGATTTGATGAAGAGGGTAGCTAATCCACTCCATAACTCCTGGATCCATGACTTTCCTTTCTTCTAGGCGGTATGAGAGAGGATGGGACTTCAAGATGGGTTCGCTGATGAACACTTTCTTGTAGAGGTTGTACCGGCTGGAAAGGAAGTGTCTTTCAGGGTTTGAGTGACATGAGAGAATGCTTTGATCTTTACAGAAGCTAGAAAACAAGTTCTTGTGAACCTGGCTCTGATACCATGTTGAATTTTCAGAGTGTAAATTTTGTGTGTGATGAAGAAGCCTCTAAGGAAATGATGAACTTTAAATGAAGATGGTAAAAGGTTCTGGTATGCTTGTATGAACTTGAATAAGCATCAAGACTAAAGGAGATTTAGAGAGATTTGAGAGTATAACCTGTTTACTCAGTGAATCTAGATTACTAGACAATCAATAGTACAATAAAACAATGATCAAAGCATAAACATGAACATGCAAGTACTTGAATTATACTTAAGTATATTATTCATCATTGTGAATCTCATTTTATTTATCACTTCCTTGTTACCCGCCCTTCATCACTTTAATTATAATTACAATATATATACTAAACTCGATAAACCACAAAGGCAAACCGAGAGTAGTGAGTTAGCATTACCATCATCCTCGAACGTTTTAATGAACATTCGGGACTGCATCGTCATGCAGTACACGGCCTCCAGGGTGCGACCCCATCATCATGTCTTCATGACCTTGTTCCATTTGCAGGACCAAGTCACGGTAATGCAGGAATTTAGGGATAGTGATTTAATAATGAGTTTTCACTTGATTCTTAATTCCATAATTTTTTCATAAATATGCATACATGGTTTATAATTATAATTAGTACTTGAGAACAATTACTAAGAGGTGGATTAAGCTCATTGTATACTTTCAAATATTTCTTCAAGTGCTAAGTGTTTACACTAAGTAAACACCACACACTTTGAAAGGATTATGAGACTTTACTACTTAACTGATATAGTTCTATTCCATTCAATCACACACAATTATGTGATCTAACACCACATCTCCCTAGACTCACCTAGAGATTGGTCTTGAAACTGATTTGGAAAAGTCTTGAGTCGTTCTTGTACAAGACTGGACGGACCTGAAATAAGCAGTTCGGAAACATGATCATCCATCCAAACAAGTCGGTTCTGAAGAGGGAGTTTGACTTAGATCTAATCAGCTCGGTTCAGGACATAACTTAGCAGTTTATACTAACTCAGACTAGATCAGTACGTGATAGATTCAGACCATAGAGAGCTTGGTTCAGACCAGTACTAGACAAGATCAAAACTGTTCGGTTCAGAATAATAATATTATGGCAGTTTGGTTCACTCTAACTACTTAAATCAGTTCAGTTGAAGCTCGGTTCTATTCCTCCTATAACATATCAGTTTGGTTCAGACAAGTTTGATTAAGGACAAGGTCAGATCAATTTAGTTTAACTTCATTCAGGCCATAACCACTTAGCTAGCAGTTTCCAAACATTGATTCCATCCGAAACTAAACTAAACTAATCAGTACACCAACTTAAACAAGTGATCCGACCATGACCTTAGCTAAATAACATACTGATTTGATCAGAACATGGCTAAGGCAGGTAGATGAAGCTTACCCTAAATCACCACGGTTAGATGGTCTTAAATGGTTCTCCTCTCCAAGGTATACCCGCAGTTGAACTGATCACAAAAAAAAAAGATGAGGATTTGGTTCATAACAGAAGCTGTACATGGTATAGGGTTTAATCAAACTCTCTTACCTTCTGATCCTTTTCACTAAAACAAACTGAGCCTGGTGGTGTAGGAATTTCGTTCAGGTTTCTTCTTGATCTTCCTCTTGGTTTCTCTTCTTTTTCTCTGATTTTGCTTCACTAAATTTTCTCTCTTTCTTTCAGCAACAAAACATGCAGGAAGCTCCCTGAAGTGGTTATAAAGCTGAGGAGGAGTCCAAGCTGAGGGTCTCAGCTGAACACCAAGCAGAAGTGAGCAAAGGACAGCTGGCGTCCTGCTTCACTACACTCAGCCACCAGCAGCTTCCATTTCCTTCATTTTAAAAAAAGTTTATAAATCATGTGCTTCTCACATGATCTGACCAACAAGCAAGCAAGCAGGTAGCTTGTGCTTTTTATGTTACTTTTACTGAGGAATCAGGAAGGCAAGGTGGTGAGGGACCATGGATGAATTATAAGGTATTTTAAGAAGCTGGTGGATATTTTTCGGACAGTTTCTGATTAAAATTTTCTCAACCTTTAAATCTCGTTCTGCTTAAATAAAATTTGACCAACATGATTAAATCTCGACCAGAACTAACAACGGAAGTCCTTTAGACCACAAGACTATCCAGTCGAGCCATTAATTCATCTGTTTGATCTTATTTTTTAATTATGATCGATTAAACTCGAATCTTATTTTCAGAATTTTCGAGACCAAAATTATATCCACTCGTGAGGGTCATTACACTAAGCATGTGGAGTCAACAAGGTTTAGGCACCTTGTTTGAAATACATGACCAGAAATTCTCACATGCTTGGGACAGGCTGTCCTAAGCATCTCTTCCTTTGCTTTTGGCGAGCGGATAAGCTTATCCACAAAGCTTCTTCCTTTCTTCCTTTGATAAGGGAGTACCTTATCCATTAACGGTCATATGCCTTGGTTCCTTCCTAGAAACTTCCTCTTCCTTTGGTAATTGGCATATTCCCCAGCATCTTCTCACTCGCCCAAACCTTCCCTTGAATAGAAAGTCTTTGCCTTGCCTAAACCTTCCTTGCCTCACAAGTCTTGAAGCTTCCTTGGTAAACATATCCGGGTCATTTTAGGGTTCCATGTTGTGCCCTAACTTGCCTAAGACTCAATACAATATTCTAAGTTCAAATGATCGAGTATTGATGTTCCTGAAATCTTGAGAGAATCTGGGTGAAAGAAGA
The DNA here is from genome assembly GCA_905132765.1 of Moricandia arvensis. Lineage (NCBI taxonomy): Eukaryota > Viridiplantae > Streptophyta > Magnoliopsida > Brassicales > Brassicaceae > Moricandia > Moricandia arvensis. The sequence goes on along the minus strand of CAJHQP010005589.1, from coordinate 21,326 downwards.
AGAAAAGAGAGACTAAGAAAGAGATTTAGACCGGAAAGGATGAGACTAGAAAATATAGACGAAGAACCATTGAGATAGACTAGAGAGAAAAGACTATAGAGAGAGACTAAAAGTTTTTGATTTATATTGATGAACAAGAGATTAAAAATATATAGAGGAGAAGATTAGGGTAAGCTTAATGTAAACAAAGACTAAATGTGTGTAGTCAACCCATAGAGGAGTGCTTATTTGAAATATTTGGACGAGAAGCTTCACAAGCTTGATGCCAAAGGGATCTTGACCAGATGCTCTTCCAGCCATGATCCAGCCTATCCAGATGCGCGCCTTATCCATTCAGTCAAGCTTCATCCGCTTAGTAATTAGCAAGAGTAACTCTTCGTTGAGTTACTTTCATCCGATTAACTTTTCGACAAAGGAAATTTGGGTCGTCCACTTGTACGGCCTGTATGGCATATTGTACAGACACTTGTACGGACGACCCAAAACCAATTCCTCTCCACTAAATTATTCTTCCTCTATCATTTCATCACCTCTGTTCAACAGTCCCCCTTAAGCTTGACCATGGGAACCGGTCAAGCTTGGATGTCATGAGATCTCCCTCGTTAAAAACTTTATCAAGAAAAACCCTTCTTAGAGATAAAACCCTAACAAGGAAAAGAGTAAAGACCCCCTGGCACGGGGATCAGTTCCTTCTGGTAAGTTCCATGAGTCCAAGTCTAGTGTGAATGGACTCAATGGTCTTCAGCCTAGCCGCTTTGGTGAACACATCAGCTAGCTGATCTTTATTCCGGGTGTAGCAAGGTAAGATGTCTCATGATACAATCATTTGCCTCACTTTATGGCAATGAACCTCAATATGCTTTGTCCTCTCGGGGAACACCGAGTTGGAGGCAATGTGGATGGCCGCTTGGTTTTCACAATACATGGTCATAGGTGTTGCTTGCTCAATCCCCATTGATCCAAACCAACTCGTTGTTGAGCTTCAACATTGATCTATACTCAGCCTCTACACTGGAACATGATACCACCTACTGCTTCTTTCTCTTCTTTGTAACAAGGTTCCCACCAATGAAGGTGCAATAACAAGTTGTAGACTTCCTTTCCATCCTATCTCCAGCCCAATCCCCATCAAAATACCCGACCACTTCTGTACTCTCATTGCATCCCATCCATACTCCTTGGTCTGATGATCCATTCAGGTACATGAGTAGAGGGTTCGCCATGTTCCAATGATGCTACTTTGGCCCTTGCATATGTTGACTTACCTGGTTCACAGCAAAACATATATAAGGTCGTGTAATAGTCAAGTAAATCAACTTACCAACAAGCTTTCTATAAAGTTTGGCATCTTGGAATGGTGGACTATCTTCTATCTCCCCCTTTCGTGGGACTCTGTATCCATCCTCCAAAGGTGTCTTGGCTGTCCTTCCTCCTTGTATACCTACATCCTTCAAAAGATCAAGCGTATACTTTCTTTGGGATAGAAATAAACCTTCCTTAGATCTACATATCTCTGTTCCAAGGAAGTATTTCATCTCTCCCAAGTCTTTGATTTTAAACACAGATTTCAGATAATCTTTGGTAGCTTGTATACCTTCTTTGTCACTTCCAGTGATGATGATATCATCAACATACCCTATAAGGACAATGATACCTGAGGGTGTGATGAAGGTGAAGAGAGTATGGTGGAGCTCGGATCTCTTGAAGCCTCTCCTATTCAAGGTGGTGCTTAGTTTGTTGTACCATGCTCTTGGCGACTGCTTAAGACCATCTATTACTTTCTTCAACCTTTGAACATTCCCCTCCTTCACCAGGTGTTCCAGTATAGGAGGAGAATACATGTACACCTCATCTTAAAGTTCTCCTTGAAGAAAAGTATTCTTTACATCCATCTGCCAAAGTCCCCAATTCAGATTTACTGCTACTGACAACACTATTCTCATGGTGTGAAGCTTTGAACCGGAGCAAATGTGTCTAGAACGTCCTCACCATTTGTTTGTGTGAATCCTCTTGCCACCAATCTGGTTTTATTCTTGTATATCTTCCTATTTGCAAGATACTTGATGGTAAAGACCCATCTATTAGACACTGCCTTCTTTCATTTTGGTAGTTCACTTTCATACCAAGTATCATTCTTGATCATTGCGTTTTCTTCAGCACCAACGGTCTCCTTCCATTCCTTGTCTTTCATTGCTTCCTCATATGACTATGGAATATAGCTCTCATCCAGACGGATCATAAACACGCAATGTTATTCAGGATAGTGAGCAAGTGAACATGATACTTGGGATGGGTGCTCAACTGCTTGCGCATTGTAGTATACTCTGGTGTTCACCCAATTAGTTGGAGGATTTATGATTCTAGTTCTCTTCCTTAGTTTTTGCTCCACTGCTTGTTCTTGATCCTGATTCTGACCATTTCCCTCATTCACTGATCCTTTTCCTTCTTCATTTACCATTCCTTCTTCTTGTTCCACACTTTGATCACGAGAACCTGAGTGTTCACCTTCTTTTTGTGTGTTACCTTCAGGTTCATTTCTCCCCTCATGGTCGAAGTGGGGAATCGGATCTTCTTCAGGGGTTGTGGGGGGACCTTGTGGTTGTCCTCCTCCAGTCTTTTGGTCTTGAGAGAGGTTAATCCCAAGACTCTCCAAGATTATCCTCAAGTTAGCCGCCTTGTCTAATTCTAGATCTTTCAATTCTGCTTTGTTCTTCTCTTCTTAGTACCCTATTTCTTCAACAACCTTCACCACCCTAGACACAAGAACCCTTCTTGTGACCGGATCATAGCACATATACCCGTTTTGAGTTGGCGAGTATCCTATGACCATCCCTTTAGTGCTCTTTGCTTCCAGCTTGTTCCTCAACTCTTGTAGTCTAAGAAGAAAGCATAGGCAACCAAACACCCAAAGATGATCCAAGGTTGGTCTATACTTGTTCAAGACCTTAACTGGTGATTGGTCGTCCATGACAAAAAAGTTTCCAGTGAACCTGCGGCCTTCTTTCCAAAACCTGGTTGCTGTTCTGTTGATTAGGTAGCAAGCTGTATCAACTGCATCACTCCAAAACCTATTTAAGACATTGGCCTGGAACATCATCGACCTTGCAACCTCCATGCGGTGTCTGTTATTTCTCTTGGCCACTCCATTTTGTTGGGGTGTGAATGGACAACTCGTTTGGTGAAGTATTCCATGTTCAGATAGGTGTTGCTTGAATGATTGACTGGTGTATGCCCCTCCATTATCTGATCTAAAAATTTTCAACTTGCTTTAAACTTGTTAGTCACACAGTTTTGAAAATTTCTAAATGCATCAAGCAGCCTATGTTTAGATGGAATCAAGGTTATCCAGGTGTATTTAGTTTTCTCATCTATGAAATGTAACAAAATATTTATGATTCTCTCTAGACAAAAAAGTTGCAGTCCAAACATCAGAGCAAATTAAATCAAAACAATGATCATAGATGGTTGTAGATTTATGAAACACAGCCTTACAATGCCTGCCTAAAATAAAAGCTTCACAATCATTATTTTTAAACACAACACCTGGAATCATTAATTTTAAAGCTCTTACATGAGGGTGTCCTAGTCTAGCATGCCACAAAGCATTTTTATTTAAAACAGAAGCAGAAATAGAAGTAAACGAGCATTTATAATCAGGCACATAACAAAGCTCTTCAAGCATATAAAGATATCCTTTCGTTACTCCTTGCCCAATCAATTGGTTGCTCTCAATATCTTGAAACTTCACATCATTAGGACTAAAGATAGCATTGCAATGCATATTCGTGGTACACTTCTTGACAGAAAATAAGTTTGAAGTAAACTCATGCATGTTAAAGGCTTTAGATTCTTTGTTAAACAGTTCCAACTTGCATACACCTCTTATTGGTATCCTATCTCCATTTGCTATCATTACATGTCCATTAGCCGGTTCTATATCTCTAATAAGACTAGTATCACTAATCATATGATGACATGCACCTGAATCTACTATCAAAGGTTTTGACATGTTATAAGCAGTATGAGATTGACCAGGCATCCTAGATTGAGTATAAGCATTATCCATTTGTTCAACAGTACTAGCAAGTGTGAGTGTGAGCTCCCCCTTTCCTCCAAAGAGCCCCAAAGACCCTTATTCCTTCTGGATTTGTGCGTATACTTCTTCAAGAGTTAGAAGCTTCTCAAATCTGAGGATGTGCTTGATGAGGTCGTTGTAGGTAGCGTTGAGTGTGAGCAAGAGTACAAAGACCTTGTCTTGCTCACGTCTCTCATTCAGCTCATCAGGATCCGTGGTTCTTGGCCTCAGCATCTCAAGTTCCGACCCTAAAGCTCGAAACTTTCCCAAATGTTTGGTAAACTCCATGTCCTCTTGAGCTAAGTTGGTTATAGCTCTCTTGATCTCAAACACTCATGTTTGGGTTGCGATGTTTCCATACACCTTCTGAAGTGTATCACCCGGATCTTTAGCCCTCTCACAGTAGTTGTAGGCCTCCAAGAACGACAAATCCAGTGAGCTCTAGAGGATAGACATCACCAGATTGTCCTTGTGGATCCACTTCACTTCATCACAAACAATCACTTCTTTGTCGCCTTCATGAGTAATGAGTCGTGGAGCTTCATCCTCGAGGATATAGCTCCAAATACCCTTACTTCCCATGGCTGTCTTCACCACACGAGACCAGAGAAGGTCGTTTCCTCTTTTGGAAGTAACCGGAATGACAGTAGATTTAGTGTTCTCCATTTTTGAGCTTTATGGATCAAAAAGGTTGATACTTTTGCTTTTACGGATCAAAAGGTTCTGATACCATGAAATCTTGAGAGAATCTGGTTGAAAAAAGAAGAAAAGAAAGACAAAGGAAGAGTTTTAGGCCGGAAAGGATGAGACTCGACAATATAGGCTAAGAACCATTGAGAGAGACTAGGGAGAAAAGACTATAGAGAGAGACTGAAAGTTTTCGATTTATAATGATGAACAAGACGTTACAAATATATAGAGGGGAAGATTAGGGTAAGCTCAACGTAAACAAAGACTAAACGTGTGTAGTCAACCCGGAGAGGGGCGCTTATTTGAAATACTTGGACAAGAAGCTTCACACGCTTTATGCCAAAGGGATCTTGACCAGATGCTCTTCCAGCCATGATCCAGCCTGTCCAAACACGTGCCTTATCCATTCAGTCAAGCTTGATCCGCTTGGTAACTAGCAAAAGTAACTTTTGGTCGAGTTATTTTCATCCGGGTAACTTTTCGACCAAGGTAATTTGGGTCATCCACTTGTACGGCCTGTACAGCCTACTGTATGGACACTTGTACGGACGACCCAAAACCAATTCCTCTCCACTTCATTATTCTTCCTCTATCATTTGATCACCTCTGTTCAACACTCCCCCTCAAGCTTGACCATGGGAACTGGTCAAGCTTGGATGCCATGATATCTCCCTCGTTAAAAACCTTATCAAGGAAAACCCTCCTTACGGATAAAATCCTGACAAGGAAAAGAGTAAAGACCCCATGGCAAGGGGATCAGTTTCTTCTGGTAGTGTCCATGAGTCCAAGTCTAGTGTGAATGGACTTAATGGTCTTCTACCTAGCCGCTTTGGTGAACACATCAGCTAGCTGATCTTTATTCCGGGTGTAGCTAGGTATGATGTCTCCTGACACAATCTTTTACCTCACTTTATGGCAATCAACCTCAATATGCATTGTCCTCTCGTGGAACACCGAGTTGGAGGTAATGTGGATGGCCGCTTGGTTGTCAGAATGCATGGTCATAGGTTTAGCTTGCTCAATCCCCAAGTGCTTTAGTATACCCTTGATCCAAACCAACTCGTTTGTGAGCTTCAACATTGCTCTATACTAAGCCTCTCCACTGGAACACGATACCACATGCTGCTTCTTGCTCTTCCATGTAACATGGTTCCCATCATCTATGGATCAGGTCATCCATACTTGCCAAGATCAGATAACAAACGTCCTTCCTTGATTAACCACACCAGCTCAATGCTTGTGCCGGTCCTTAGAATGAATCTCTGGCCCAAAAATGACATCCTTCAAACCTGCTCCCAAAACTAATTAAAATTCGAGAATTTGGCCAAAAAAGCATCAACTTTGCACGAATTGCCAAAATAAACATGAACTTTTGGGCTGACAAAAAAAACACAAACTTTTATTGACTTCAGAATTAATTAATAATGTTTTCGTTGACTTGCCAATTTAGCACACCGTCAATAACTTTAACATAAAAATTTGACAGCATTAAACGTTGGCGTTAAGTAAAACGACGTCGTTTTCAAATGAGATGAAACGACGTCGTTTTACATGATTTTTGGAAATAAAAACAACTAGATCCTTGGATTCGAACTCGGGTCGGTCAGGTCAAATGGCAAGGTACTTTACCACTGTGCTAGTGGCACTTTAAATATATTTGCTAACACATTTAATTTTATTTGGTATAGGTTGAATAGAAAAAATCTCGAAAACTTAAAAAAATCTTTAAAATTTCAAAAAAAATGAAAATATAAAGAAACTTTTTATAAAATTAATTTTTAAATTAAAATTAAATTTATTTTCTTTAAAAAATCAAATTTTTCCAAAATTTTCATTGTTTTAAAAAGAATTGCTAAAATTTGAAATTAATTCCACACACGTAAAAGATACCCACATGTTAAAATTAAATTAAAATTCTTGATAAAAATATTTTTTTAAAAAATGGAATTTTTCCTTTTTAACAAAAAAAAATATTTCTAATTTAATTTTAATATTAATTTTTCTTGAAATTTTTGTATTTTGGAATTTGAAAAATCTTTTAGAGTTTTTAGAGATTTTTTTATATATTCAATGAGTACCAAATAAAATTAAATGTGTTAGTAACTACAATGAAAGTGTCAATAGCACAGTGGTAAAATACCTTGCCCCTTTGACCCGACCAACCCGAGTTCGAATCCTAGGGTTTACTTGTTTTTATTTTCAAATCATGTAAAACGACGTCGTTTTATCTCATTTGAAAACGACGTCGTTTCACTTAACGGCAACATTTAACTATGAGTTCACGGTGTGTTAATATGGTCAGTCCATGCTAAGTTGCTTAATAAACTAAAAAAGTCAACAAAAGTAAAGATTTTTTTTTGGCCAGGTTCGAGTACAGATTTTTTTTGGCAATTCGTGCAAAGTTGGTGTTTTTTTGGCCGAATGATAAATCACCCTTACGATATTCCCATACTTGGAATCCATCAAATCCATTCGGATCATATGAGAACCGTTCATGGGCAGTCCCCATGAACCATGTTCATGTTTGGTGTTACTTAGAACATGACCTTGGCCCTTTACCAAGCCAATTCCGAGACTAAACCATTATGTTACTCATGACAATATGGAGTATAAAATGAATGTAAAGTACTAAACAGACAAGGAAGAGATAGGATATAACCATTACAAACCGCCCCAAAATCATGAACAAACCAATCCATGATCTCGGCCCATTGTTCTATGGTCATACCCTTTACCTTGAACGTGTGTCCTGGAGTCTTAAAGCCCCTTTCCAATTATTTCTCCTTGCCTCTTAAATCCATTCCAGTCGGCCTTGCCTTTCCCAAATCAAACTTAACCTTGTTGATGCTTAATCCCCACCTTATACACCTATAGAGCTGCCTTGGCCTTTGAGAGTGAACTCTGATCATCTCTCTTCTTCCCAGGCCATTTGCGTGTATTATATGATTGTATAGGAAGCCTAGGACCTGATATTAAATGATCAAAATCCATCAAATGTCGTTTATAACTTCCCTTCCGTGGAACTCCCATGAAACTGTTTTCTACACTGCATTGCCTTCAAGGCTGTTCATGTCATTGAGAGTGAAGTCCGGCCTTCTCCCTTCTCTCCTGGATATTTGCGTTTTTTCCCAATACACATAGGAAGCCTGTGATGTGATCATACATGATTAAACTCCACCCAAGGGTCGTGCATCACTTCCCCCTTCAGTACCCATGAAACTGCCTTTCTACACACATCTGCCTTCAAGGCTGTCTCAACCATTGGAAGTGCTTTCCGGCCCTCCATATCCTCTCCTGGCTATTTGCGTGTATTTTCTGGATGTAGAGGAAACTTAGGGCGTGCCAAACTTTAATCAAAACTCATCAGAGGGTTGTCCTCAACTCCTTTCTTCATTGCCCTCCAAAACTGCCTCTTTGTTGCCTTTGAATGCATCTCTGTCTTGGATGATTGAATCCGACCATCTCTCTGTTTTTCTCTGTTTTTCTTTGTGTTTCAGGGTGTAGGAAGAATCCCTGGCGTGCCTGTAAACCCAGGGACTTCCCTTCCTTAGATAGGAGAAAGATAAGTTGCTTAATCTCCACAATATCCCCTTTAAGGCAGATTTGGATCTCTCTTTATTTTTCCCTGTCCCATGACTTGTATCTCTGTTTTTCCTATGTGAAATGATGGTTATTTTCGTTCACAGGGTCCTGGTTATAAATAAGAAGACGTGGGTAACTGCCCTGACCAAGGAGACACCATTTTGTGGGAAAATGGGCACCTCTTGGCCCATCGCATCCTTTCGACAATAACTGCCTCCCCTTGTATCCACTCGCCTATAACTGCCATATAGCAGTTCCTAGGTGATCCTGGACCCTTCCATAATTCCTTGGACCGAGACCATACACTTCCCAAGCCATTGGCCCAATGGCCGGACCATAAGACCCAACCGGCTGACCCGACCACGACTTGGACCGGTCCAACTGCCCGAGACCTTAACACTCCGTCTAGTTGAGATGAGCTGATCCCCAGCTGACCCAGCTGAGTGAGCTAGTCCATCCAGCTTAGGGAGCTGACAAACTCTACTTGAGCTCCAAGTGAGCTCCGTTCAGCTGGTTGAGCTTCTTGTTCGCATCACCCAGCTGTGATACACTTCGTACATCTTGATATCTTCATCTTATTCAATCCTTCTAAGTCCCTTGGTCTATTTCCAGACCTAGAGTTAGTTTTCCCATGATCCATTCTTATCATTCACTTCATCGAGCTGAGTTGAGCTGACCACTAGCTGCTCCAGCTGAGTGAGCTAGTCCAACAGCTCCTGCTAGCTGAAAAACACTGAGTGAGCTACTTCCAAGTTTCTCCTAGCTGGTCGAGCTTCTTCCAAGCTGCCCCGATCAGGTTGAGCTTCCCGGCGGCCTCGCCCAGCTACCAGATGGCTTTTCCAGCTCCTTTGAACTTGTTTCCTTCTACATTTGGTTAAGTCTCAATGTCCTAGAGCCCTTAACCTTTCTTTTAGGCCATGGAACGCTTGTCATTAGGAAATATGATCCGGTCCAAGTGTATCTTCCTTAATGAACTGACCATACCACTCTGGTATGCAGCCTTCATCTTCATTTCTATCTTACTGATCCTGGCCGCCTTCAAACAAGTCTACCCCACTTGATAGAGATTTATCCAAAAATCTTATCAAGTGGTCCATCTGGTTTTCGCTTATGACATCCTTACTTGGATACTCAACCATAGTCAAGGATCCATCAACCTCCGTATAAGTAATACCGACTTGTAGTCTTTCCAAACAAACCACGACTTGGCCATATTGTGATCTTAGTCCATACTAGACTAAACCATCTCAACCTGACTTATTCCCATCACCGGACTTTGTCATATTTCGATCTTGGTCCACTCAGGACGTGATCATATTCCGGTCCTGGTCCACTCAGGGACTCGACCGTGCCTTCCGACCATAAGTCCATCTCCGAGTATGTCGTGTCCTGATCCTCGTCCCCCACCGGACTTGATCATATTGCGGTTCTGGTCCACTACGCAACTCAACCATCTTATCCCAACCATAGGTCAATCTCCGACTTGGTTGTGCTACGATCCTCATTCCTCACTGGACTTTATCGTCTTTATCTCGATCCTAGTCAGTCCCGACTAGATTCCAAATGGACTCGATCGCGTAAGCCAACCCTGGTCCCTTACTGGACTCGATTGTATACTGACACTGGTCCTTAGCTCGACCATCTCGGCAAGAGCCATGGGTATGGACTTTTAGACATTGGGGCCATCCCTGGTTCCAGTTCTATATGAAACGGGTCGGCCCTGTTAGGGGGACTCCCTGCAGAGACCAAAACACATCCTCAAACTCACTGACCAGCGGCATCCGGTCTAGGTTACCACCCTTCACCATCTCCTTAGTGGCGATTGTGGCTATGTAAGCCTCACAACCTCTCTCTAGCATCCGTTCCGCCCAGACTGCTGAAACCACTACAACACTAGAGGCAGGTTTTATACATTGGAACCTGATCGGGGGTCTACACCCACTCCCAAACTACACCTCCTCGATGACAGTCTAAGGTGGCCCGATTCTTTCCAAGCCAGATCTGTAGGCGTTACCCCTGTCTGTGATCAATACCAAGATCGCAGGCCTTACCCTGACTGTGATCAATACCCAAGATCAAACCGATCCATGATCTGGGTCTATTGTTCTATGCGTCATACCCTTTACCTTGAACGTGTGTCCTGGAGTCTTAAAACCCCTTTCTAATTCTTTCTCCTTGCCTCTGAAATCCATTCCAGTCGGCCTTGCGTTTCCCAAATCATAGTTAACCTTGTTGTTGCTTAATCCCCACCTTATACACCTATAAGGCTGCCTTGGCCTTCGAGAGTGAACTCTGATCATCTCTCTTCTTCTCTGGCCATTTGCGTGTATTATATGATTGTAGAGGAAGCCTATGACCTGATCTTAAATAATCAAACTCCATCAAAGGTCTTCCATAACTTCCCTTCCATGGAACTCCCCATGAAACTGTTATCTACACTGCATTGCCTTCAAGGCTGTTCATGTCATTGAGAGTGAAGTCCAGCCTTCTCCTTTCTCTCATGGATATTTACGTGTGTTCCCAAGACAATTAGGAAGCCTGGGATGTTTTCATACATGATTGAACTCCACCCAAGGGTCGTGCATCACTTCCCCCTTCAATACCCATGAAACTGCCTTTCTACACACATCTGCCTTCAATGTTTGTAGAGCTCTCACTAAGGCATACAATTTTTTGTCATAGGTCGCTTAGTTGAGGGTAGCTCCTCCAAATTTCTCACTAAGTAAGCTATGGGTCTCGTCTCCTGCATAAGAACAACACCAATACCAATCCTTGAGGCATCACATTAAATCTGAAATCTTTTAGTGAAGCCAGGAAGTATTTAGAGAGGAGACTGGGTAAGCTTCTCTTTGAGAGTTTGGAAAGCGGTTTCTTGAGGTTCTCCCCACATGAATCCCACATCGTTCTTGATTACTTCAGTCAGTGGAGGTGCTAGAGTACTGAAGTCCTTTACAAAGCGCCTATAGAAGACAGCTAATCCATGAGAACTTCTTACTTCCCCCACAGTAGTTGGACTCAGCCATTCTTGAATTCCTTTGATTCTTTTCTTGATCAACCTTGACTCCATCTGCACTAACAACAAAGCCTAGAAAAACAAGTTATCCGTACAAAATGTGCAATTCTTCATGTTAGCAGAAAGCTTTTCTTTTCTTAGCACATCAAGAATGGCTCAAAGATAATCTATATGCTCTCTACACACTTGCTATAGACAAGGATATCATCAAAATACACTACTACAAAGATGCCAATAAAAGACCTAAGGCATGATTTATTAACCTCATGAATGTACTAGGTGCATTTGTCAATCCGAATGTCATAACTAACCACTCATACAACCCATGCTTAGTTTTAAATACATTATTCCATTCATCTCTTTCTTTCATCCTGATTTGGTTATATCCACTCTTTAAATCTGTTTTAGAGAAATTGCAAGAACCATGTAATTCATCAAGCATATCATATATCTAGGAATACGGTGTCGATACTTCACTGTGATGTTGTTGATAGCTCTATAATCAACATACATTCGGCCAACTCCCATCCTTCTTTGGCACCAGAAGAACTGGAACTGCACATGGGCTCAAGCTCTCTAGGATATGTCCCTTCTCCATCAGTTCTTCTACTTACCTTTTCAATTCCTTAGTCTCCACTTGATTGGTTCTATAAGCTGTTCCGTTCCGAAGTGTGGAACAAGGGACAAAGTCTATCTGATGCTCGATCCCTCTCATTGGTGGGAGACCTATATGACCATCTTCTGGAAAGATATCATTATACTCCTGTAAAAGGGATACAAGTTCACTAGGATACACCGGTGCAAGTTTGGTAACATTCAAGAGTGTTTCTTTAAAAACAAGTAAGAGAACAGGTTGTTTAAAGTAAAACGTTCTTTTGATATTACCTGACTAGACATTGAAGCTTTGCTGCTTGGTTTGAATGGGTGGAAGGTCGATCTCCTTCTTCTTCTGAAGTTGTAGTTGGTCGAGAAGAACTTTCTTAGGAGTTATAGGCACAAGGACTGTCCTTCTTCCTTTGAATTAAAAGGAATGCTTGTTGGTGTATCCATCATGTACCACTCGCCTATCAGATTGCCATGGCCGTCAAAGGAGTATATGACCAGCTTCCATGGGTAGGACATCACATATAACTTCATCTTTGTACCGCCCAATAGCAAGAGGTACCATGACCTGATTGGATACCTTCATTTCACCGTCCTTATTGAGCCATTACAATCGGTATGGCTTGGGGAGTTTCTAAATCTTCAACCCTAGTTTCCTCACAATTGTCTCACTAGCCACATTGACACAACTCCCGCAATCTCCGATTAGGATACATACCTTCCCTTGGACCAGACATCTTGTGCAGAACAAGTTCTCTCGTTGCTCAAGTTCTTCTGTCTTAGTTTGTAAACTCAAGGTCCTCCTATTAATCTACAACTTTCCCCCAAATAGGCTCTTCTTGATACTCTTCTTCAGAGTTGGTCTTCCTTTCTATCTCGGCCTCATCCTCAGATTCACTCGCCATTACCAAGAAGTATCATCATTCTTTTGTTGGTACGCTCATTAGCATAGTGTCCTCTTCCTTGGTACTTGAATTGGTTGCCTCGGCCTTTCCTTTGTCCTTGATAAAGATGCTACTTGGCCTTGATTCTTCCTTCGGATATGGCTTGTTTTCTTTGGGAAAACTTGGTTACTCTTCTTTAGGACTTTGAAATCGTGTAGCTCCATAACTGGATCGAGAGTTAGTCTTCCACTTAAGTTGTTGCTCAACAAGAATAGCTTTATGAATCATTTCTTCTATCTCCACATAGTGTTGCATCTCTACACTATCTTTTATCTCTTGGTTAAGTCCTCCCAAGAACCGTGCCATTGTAGCCTCCCTTGCTTCAGATATACAATCTCTCAACATCAACAACTACATTTCTTGGTAATAGTCTTCTACACTCCGTGAACCTTGTGTGAGCTTCCTTATTTCTTGGTGTGGTCACAGTGGTAATGGCTTGGAACAAACCTCTTGCGCATGATAGACTTCATTTCTTGCCAAGACACAACCGGATACTCCTGATTACGCATCCTCTTAGTAACCAAACGATCCCACCAACTTAGAGCATAGTCATAGAACTCAGTGGCAGCAATCTGAATCTTATTGGCTTGAGTGTATTGATGACAATTGAAAACGAGTTCAATCTTCTTCTCCCATTCGACGTAGGTATCAGGATCAGCTTTCCCATGGAAAGGAGGGATCTTTAGCTGGATCTTTAGCTTTAGACAAGCTAGCTCATCTCCCTGGTTTACTCTACCTTCATGTTCATGCCTTGGCCTCCTTTGGCTTCGTCTAGAAGAAGAGCTATGGTGCTCATAGTAGTTGCCAGTCTCATCATTCCAAGCATGTTCTTCTGGAAAGATATCATCATACTCCTGTAAGAGACACAAGTTCACTAGGATACACCGGTGCAAGTTTGGTAACATTCAAGAGTGTTTCTTTAAAAACAAGTAAGAGAACGGGTTGTTTAAAGTAAAAAGTTCTTTTGATATCACCTGACTAGGCATAGAAGCTTTGTTGCTTGCGTTTGAATGGGTGGAAGGTCGATCTCCTTCTTCTTCTGAAGTTGTAGTTAGTCGAGGTGAACTTCCTTAGGAGTTATAGGCACAAGGACTGTCTTTCTTACTTTGAATTAAAAGGAATGCTTGTTGGTGTATCCATCATGTACCACTCGCCTATCAGATTGCCATGGCCGTCAAAGGAGTATATGACAAGCTTTCATGGGTAGGACATCACATAAACTTCATCTTCGTATCGACCAATAGCAAGAGGTACCATGACCTGATTGGATACCTTCATTTCACCGTCCTTATTGAGCCATTGCAATCGGTATAACTTGGGGAGTTTCTGAATCTTCAACCCTAGTTTCCTCACAATTGTCTCACTAGCCACATTGACACAACTCCCTCAATCTACGATTAGGATACATACCTTCCCTTGGACCAGACATCTTGTGTAGAACAAGTTCTCTCGTTGCTCAAGTTGTTCTGTATTAGTTTGTAAACTGATGGTCCTCCTATCAATCTATAATTTTCCCCGAATAGGCTCTTCTTCATACTCTTCTTCAGAGTTGGTCTTCCTTTCTATCTCGGCCTCATCCTCAAATTCACTCGCCATTACCAAGAAGTATCATCACTCTTTTGTTGGTCCACTCATTAGCATAGTGTCCTCTTCCTTGGTACTTGAAGTGGTTGCCTCGGCCTTTCCTTTGTCCTTGCTAAAGATGCTACTTGGCCTTGATTCTTCCTTCGGATATGGCTTGTTTTCTTTGGGAAATCTTGGTTACTCTTCCTTAGGACTTTGAAATCGTGTAGCTCCATAACTTGATCGAGAGTGAGTCTCCCACTTAAGTTGTTGCTCAACAAGAATAGCTTTATGAATCATTTCTTCTATCTCCACATAGTGTTGCATCTCTACACTATCTTCTATCTCTTGGTTAAGTCCTCCCAAAAACCATGCCTTTGTAGCCTCCCTTGCTTCAGATATACAAGCTATCAACATCAACAACTCCATTTCTTGGTAATACTTTTCTACACTCCGTGAACCTTGTGTGAGCCTCCTTATTTTTTGGTGGAGGTCCATAGTGGTAATGGCTTGGAACAAACCTCTTGCGCATGATAGACTTCATCTCTTGCCAAGACTCAACCGGATTCTCCTGATTACGCCTCCTAATTAGTAGCCAGACGATCCCACCAACTTAGAGCATAGTGATAGAACTCAGTGGCAGAAATCTGAATCTTATTGGCTTGAGTGTATTGATGACAATTGAAAACGAGTTCAATCTTCTTCTCGCTTTTGGGATCAGCCTTCCCATGGAAAGGAGGGATCTTTAGCTTTAGACAAGCTAGCTCATCTCCCTGGTTTACTCTACCTTCATGTTCACGCCTTGGCCTCCTTTGGCTTCATCTAGAAGAAGAGCTATGGTGCTCATAGTAGTTGTCAGTTCTCATCATTCCAAGCATGTTCTTCTGGAATTTGGTTTGGCCTTTCCCTTATTGGTTCATTGCTATTGCCTTTACTAGTAGCTTGTCTGATCTCTTGACTAAGGTCATCTCGTAATTCTTTCATGCAAGCCTTCATCAAGTCACTCATGGTTGATATCATGGTCTGATTGAGTTGGTTGGTCATGGCTTCCATCAACAGTGTGTTCCTTCTCATAAGCGCGGCTCCCTCATCTGATTCATTCCCATTGATACCTGAATGAAAACAAACACTCAACCAGTACAGAGTCCAAGGGCGAGTTACTGATAAACAAAAAGACAAAAAAATAGGTCAAGCAAGGAAAAATTGATAACAAAAACTTGATCAATAAGGTTTGAATTCAAACTTCAATCTTTTCCTAAAAACACAACAAGACCCATTCGAGAACAACAGGATAGTAAGTTTGATTTAATAGAAACGGATTCTCAATCAAAAAATCGATCACACACACACAATGATATCAGATCGAACAAACTTGAAACGTAAACCACAAGGAATCCGAAGAGATCAAGTATTAGAAACACAAATAACAAAGTTTTCCTCAGTTTCGACAACAAAACACTGAATCAGATCAAACTCAACACGTAAACGAAAAGACATATTCTGATTAAGGATCAAAAAAATCGAATCTTATCAGTTTTCAATCACAAATCACAGATAGATCAAAAACCCAAAAGAATATGAACTAATCAAACTAAACAAAGATGAATCGAGTATTTCCCTTAACCAAAGATGCTTTAATACCACATAATACGTTCCTAGGATGCTACTTTGGTCGATGGGGGATAGATCCTTGATGAAACAAATCAAGGACCCAAGTTTCACAAGGGGATGGATCGTTTGGTGACACAAGGGTTGCGGAGAGACTCCTTGGTACTCCTAGATGGCTAGATCAGAAATGACACACTGAGATAGACACCCTTTGATTGTCGGATATTACACACCAACAAGAACACAAGAAAACTCGCTCAAGCTGTCAAGAGAACAAATAGTTTTTGATAAAAAGTTTGCTTGCTAAAGAACAGGGTTTGCTCGGGTTTAACTAGAGAAAAGGAAAACGCTCCATGGTCTCAAAAATAAAACATGAAATAAAAACCATATTATAGAATATAACATCAGATAGAATAGATAAGTCTTCATTAATCTTGGACCGAGATTAGCACATAGAGGATGTGTAATGTAGCTTGTGACCTAGTTAAAAACCTTCCTCTGTAAAACCTCCTTAGGACAAAACCGAGAGCAAGGAAAAAGAGCACACACAAGTACTTTGCCTAAGTACTAATTCAGCTAAATGAGGAGATAGCTTTGACTGGTGATCAAGGTATCTCGGATCATCAAGCTTTGTCCAAGACCTTCTTCTTGTTTCCATGTGAATATAAGTAATCCTCCAATGGCTCCATTTAGTTTCTTGGTTCTAGAACGAGTCATGGAACCTTCTGGAGTGGCTAAGGTATCTTAATCAGCTGGTTGGTCCATGGGTGCATTCCTGGATACATCATCTTCTTTGTTGAGATGGTCCATGGTCACATCAAATCCTTTTAAAGGAGGAGGGGTAGTGTAGCTCAAAACTGCAGGAATGGCAAGTTGAAAGAGAGCAAGTCCGAATTGCATCAACTATTATAGACTTGCAGCTTTGGCCTCATCATCCTACACCTATACCACACGTGATTCATGCTGATTAATTCAGAGCATAAGAAGACTTGAAGAAGATATTTAAATCCATTCTCCACCCTAACTTTCCTTCCACTCCACTCTTAGGTCAACTTGTACGGACAGACTTGCGTCCTAAGCTAACTTGAATTCAAATGCCTCTTGCCTCTTATTACTTCATCTCAACCTTATTACTGCTTCATGTCAATACTTCCCCTAAAACTTGACTACGGGAACCAGTCAAGCTTGGAAACCATGAAGCATTCCCTCATTAAAACTTAACTTGGAAAACAAACACTAATGATTTAATGTACAAAGCCAATGAAAAGAGTAGAACACTCCATGGCAAGAGGACTAGTGACCAGTGAGGTCTCTGAGTCCAAGTTTAGGATGAATGAACTCACAAACCATGCTGCTGGCCCCCCTTAGTGAATATGTTGGCTAGTGTAACATGGAAGTATCACTTGCTGCTTCATTGCATTAACCTGAAGTGAGAAAACAACTCACTAAAGATTTATGTGCAAAGCTTGGGGAAAATCTCTTTAGAGACTTATCAAGATCTAAGGAGGGTCCAGACGCTTGTGCAGAGCTAGAACAAGGCTCATGACGGGTTTATAATGAAGGAAGAAAACTTGAGAGAAGTTTGGAGGCAAATGGTCGATGTGAAAAATTCAGGACCAAGCGTTTGAATTAGGCGCCTAAACGAGCCTTGACGCCACATGCTTAATCTACTATCCGTTGAGAACTTATCCTTATGTTACCCTTATCCTTCCTCTATATATTGTAACCTCTGTTGAGTGATAATAATCAAGAAACTCATTTCGAAATCTCTTAGTCTCTCTCTTTTAAGCCGAAATGGGTTCTTAAGTCTAAACCTCTCAAAGTATCTTCCTTTAGTCTCAAATCTTCTCAATCTCTTCTTTCTTTCACCCTTTTCTCAGATTCTACTCAAGATTTCATGGTATTAGAGCCGGATTCACTTGAATCTGGGTTCTTTTAAGGTCGTTTTGCACAAAGACTCAACCTTTTGTTCTGTAAAGCACAAGTCTCAACCTTTTTGATCTGAAAATGGAGAATACTAAGACTACTGTCATTCCGGTTACTCTCAAAGAAGGAAACTACCATCTTTGGTCTCTTGTGGTGAAGACAGCTGTGGGAAGTAAAGGTCTTTGGAACCATATCCTCGAGGATGAAGCTCTAAGACTCATTACTCATGAAGGCGACAAAGAGGTGATTGTTGTGATGAAGTGAAGTGGATCCAGGAGGATAATCTGGTGATTTATATCCTCTAGAGCTCACTGGATCCGTCGATCTTGGAGGCCCATAGCTACTGTGAGAAAGTTAAAATCTATGGGATACACTTCAGAAGGTGTATGGAAACATCTCAAACCTCACACGAGTGTTTGAGATCAAGAGAGCTATCAACAACTTAGCTCAAGAAGACATGGAGTTACCAACCAACTGGGAAATTTTCGAGCTTTATGGGTGGAACTTGAGATGCTGAAACCAAGCACCACAAATCCGGATGAGCTGAATGAGAGGCGTGAACAAGATTAGGCCTTTGGCCTCTTTCCCACACTCAATGCTACCTACAACCAACTCATTAAGCACATCCTTAGATCTGAGAAGCTCCCAACTCTTGAAGAGGTTTGCGCACAAATCCAGAAGGAACAAGGGTCCTTGGGACTCTTTGGAGGAAGGGGGAACTTACACTTGCAAATCAAGCCGAGGTGCCTCAACCCAACAAAGCTCACAAGTGTGAAGACCGGAGCTTCACTGGAAACTATGAAGAAAGGAGATTCGGAGGAAACTATGATCATTGCAAGAGGCATGGACACAAGAAGAGCCAATCATGGATACTCCATCCTCAACTCAAGCCGGCCGAGTTCATGAAAGAGAGGGAGGCACAAGAGAATGTCACCTATGGTACAAGTGATCAAGCAGGAGCTGGAAGTTCTAACCGGGGAAATGAGACAGAAGGTCGTGAAGGTGGTGAGAGCAAGGCCTTGGTGACGCTACAATGCCCATCAGACACGACCAAATGAGCAAGAGTTCATCCGCCGATCAGAGATGGATGCACTCATCAAAATGCTCAAGGATAATGGTAACACTCTTGGTTAAGTTAGTGGGAATTCACTTGGGGCATATAGGGTTGCTAGAAATGTTGAACAAATTAATAGTGTACACTCAATCTAGGATGCTTGGTCAATCTCATACTGCTCATAACATGTCTAAACTATTGATAGTAGATTCGGGTGCATCTCATCATATGATTAGTGATACTAGTCATATTAAAGATATTGAACCTTGGCATGGACATGTAATGATTGCTAATAGAGATAGGATACCAATAAGAGGTGTAGGCAAGTTGAAATTGTTTAACAAAGAATCTAGAGCCTTTTATATGCCTGAGCTCACTTCAAAATTACTATATGTCAAGAAGTGTACCACTGATATGGATTGCAATGTTATCTTTGTCCGGACTATGTGATGTTTCAGGGTATTGAGAGCAGTCGGTTGATTGGGCAAGGAGTAACCGAAGGAGATCTTTATATGCTTGAAGAGCTTAGTTCTGTTCCTGATCATAGATGCTCATTACTTATGTTTTTGCTTTTGTTTTAAAGAAGAATGCTTTGTCGCAAGCTAGACTAGGACACCATTATGTTAGAGCTTTAAACTTATTGGTTTCGGGTGTCGTGTTTGAGAAATAATGATTGTGAGCTTGTATTTTATGCAAGCATTGTAAGACTATGTTCCATAAATCTACAACCATCTATGAAACATTGCTTTTGATTTGATTCACTCTGATGTTTGGACTGCACCTTGTTTGTCTAGGGAGAATCAAAAATACTTTGGTACATTCATAGATGAGAAGTCGGAATACACCTAGATAACCTTGATTCCATCTAAATATAGGGTGCTTGATGCATTTAAAAATTTTCAAAGCTATGTGACTAACCAGTTTAATGCCAAGTTGAAATTTTTTAGACCAGATAATGGAGGGGAGTATACTAGCCAAGCATTCAAGAAACACCTATCTCAACATGGCATTATTCACCAGAAAAGTTTTCCCTACACACCTCAACAAAAAGGAGTGGCCGGAGAGGACGAACATACATCTTATGGAGGTTTACAAGGTCAATGATGTTTTCAAGTGAATGTCCAAAGAGCTTTTAGGAGTGATGCAGTGTCTACAGCTTGCTATCTCATCAACAGAACACCAACGAGGATCCTGGACAACCAGTCTCCATTTGAGGTCTTGAACAAGTATAGATGAACCTTAGATCATCTTGGGTCTTTGGTTGGCTTATGCTTTGTTCTTAGACCAGTAGAATTGAGAAACAAGCTAACGAGTAGCTAAACGATAGCACTAAAGGATGTTCATAGAAGGTACTCGCGCAACTGCACAGATGGGTATTATGAAGTGGCTATGACCGAATGAGACCAGGAAAGAGTGTGTGTGATCTAGCGAGAAGTGGTTTGTTGAATAAAGGGGATATTATGAAGATGAAGAAACATAGGCGATGTATGTTTAAACGAGTGCTAGGCAGTGCGCTGATAGAGCGCGCTAGTTTGAGGATAATACTAGAGACTCTTGGGATGCAAGTATATTGCCCAGGATCCGCTAAGACGGTGGAGGAGACACCGCACAAGCTCCGGCGCCCACAAACAGATGGAGGAAGGTCAGAGATCGCAGCACTTCGCGACCGATGAGGGGGAAATGAAACTGGTCAAGATGGATCCATTGGACTGCGAGAGGCAAGTGGGGGATTTAATAAAGTAATAGATCACGCATGTTCCACGTTTAGAAGTCTGAGCAGGTTGAATGATATGTCGCCTTTCTCGTGCAGCACAGACGACATAGTGTTATTCGTTTTCCTCTTTGTCTCCCTTTGTCTGTTGTATGTAGTGACGTGCTAGCTCAGAACGCATTTTTACTTCAGGAAAATATCCTGCTTCTTGATTTCTGCTATTGCTCGTTTGTCGAGTAAAGATATCTCTAGTCGTGCCCTGCTCTCGCTAAGCATTGTCGAATCAAGCCTCCTTCTCGGTCGAACTAATTGTTTCTTCCTTTTCTTTATTTTATTCTTCGATGGCAAGACTTACATTGTATAGATGAGCTTCTTTGGCGTATAAACCTAGATTTTGTTTCTTACGCGCAATCTATCTGACTCGACTACTCGTCATCCTGCGTTTTGGTTGCTAGCATCCGTGTTACGTTTTTCAAAATCGCTTGATACAACCTATTACCGAGCAGTCATAGCGAATAGCGTTTCAAAATGGAGGCAAACTAAGTCAGATGGTGCTA
>CAJHQP010005588.1:0-44822 GCA_905132765.1 Moricandia arvensis | reverse complement strand
CTGAACAGTAAAAAGAGTTTTAATTCACCGTTCACTAAGTCCTAAACCCAAATCACTCATCACCACCGGGGTGGCTTCCACCATCACATAGGCTAGTACTTGCAGTGAGAGAATTTTTGGTCTTCTTTCTAACAAACCTTTTGCAGTAAAAATGACGCCCATCAACAAAAACGCAAACCTTTTCACGGTTTCTCATCACCCAACCGCATATGAGAGTATTCTTGAACACTACTCTCTCATGCAAAGACGTACCCTTCCTCCCCTAGGCCTAGGTACAATCACTTTCTCCACAAAGGGTGTATAAAACTGGTTAAAAAATCGAAGATCTGCCTTTTCGTGAGGGAAAAGTCATTGGAGAAGATCAGAAACAATGAATATTGGTCATTGTATACCGGTGAAAACTGGTTAAAAACTCGAAGATCTGCCTTTTCGTGAGGGGAAAGCCATTGGAGAAGATCAGAAACAATGGATGTTGGTCGTTGCATACCGGTTGAAACGGTTGCGCATGTTCACTCAACATGGCTTCTCTCACTCTTCTACTCACCAATTGAAATGGTGGCGCATTTGCACTTAGCATGGCTTTTTCCCTCTTCTTCTCAATCCTTTTAGACGACAAGAGACGTAGATTGTTATTATATTTAAGGGAAAAATAAAAGAAGTTCAATGTGTCTAGATAAATAGTGTGAGATTTTTTACTCTTACATTTCTTAAAGTGAAATGTTTTTTATTTAGCGTTTAAAGACGCCAAATTTCTTTTCAGATTACAACAAAATTTTTTTGCCACAAAAGTTTATAAATTTGGTTTCCAACAAAAATATCAATGGTTTTCAATATACAAAAAATCTGTAATGGTGATGTTTTTTGTTGAATCTTAATTTTTTTAATTTGTGAATATTTTACATTTTTGAGTTTTTTTTTGAATATATTTTTTTCTAAATTTTTGTCTTTTTCTTCTAAATTCAATGCTTTGAGAATTATTGAAGAAGGTGATCTATGTTTTTGTATATATTTTTGGAGCTAATCTTTTTATTGTTTCGAGTTACTCAATTTTTTTTTCTATATATATAAATGGTTAATCAATATTATTTCTGTCAAAATTGATTTCGGCTTGAATTTGATAATTCATATAGTTTTTTTGGAAATAGATGTTAGTTGAGAATAAAATCGTCATGATATTAAAGCTTTGATATGAAAAACACAGCGGGAATTATTGAGGTTGAAATTGACCATTTTCCCATATTTAACGGGTGGATTTGTCTGAATCAAGATGTTACTTATTTCTGCGTCTTGCCTACATTATAACATAATTCAACCAAAAGTTGACAAAAAAATTCAACCAAATTAAGAAATAGAGAAACCATATTTCAAAATAGTTTGTCAACATATCACCGAACATAGATATAGAGTTTACAACACCCGCTCTCACACAATTCACTCCCTCATTTAGTAAGCTGAAAACATAAAAGGTTTATTCCAAATACATAGTCGGTTCAATTAAAAATCTTATGATTGAACAGTAAAAGGAGTTTTAATTCACCGTTTACCAAGTCCTAAACCCAAATCACTCATCACCATCGGGGTGGCTTCCACCATCACATAGGCTACTACTTGCAGTGACAGCATTTTTGGTCTTCTTTCTAACAAACCTTTTGCAGTAAAAAGGACGCCCATTAACAGAAAAGCAAACCTTTTCACGGTTTCTCATCACCCAACCGCGTATGAGAGTATTCTTGAACACTAGTCTCTCATGCAAAGATGGACCCTTCCTCCCTTAGGCCTAGGTACAATCACTTTCTCCACAAGGGGTGTATAAAACTGGTTAAAAAATCGAAGATATGATTTTTCGTGAGGGGAAAGTCATTGGAGAAGATCAGAAACAATGAATATTGGTCATTGTATACCGGTTAAAAACTGGTTAAAAAATTGAAGAACTGCCTTTTCGTGAGGGGAAAGTCATTGGAGAAAATCAGAAACAATGAATGTTGGTCGTTGTATACCGGTTGAAACGGTTGTGCATGTTCACTCAACATGGCTTCTCTCACTCTTCTACTCACCAGTTGAAATGGTGGCGCATTTGCACTTAGCATGGCTTTTTCCCTCTTCTTCTCTCTCTTTTGAGACGACAAGAGACGCTTTTTATTTAGTTTTAAAACTTGTTATTATATTAAGGAAAAATAAAAGAAGTTCAATGTATCTAGATAAATAATGAGAGATTTTTTACTCTTACATTTCTTAAAGTGAAATATCTTTTATTTAGAGTTTAAAGATGCCAAATTTCTTTTCACATTACAACAAAAATTATTTGCCACAAAAGTTTATAAATTTGGGTTCCAACAAAAATATCAATGGTTTTCGATATACAAACAAATCTGTAATGGTGATGTTTTTTTGTTAAATCTTAATTTTTTAATTTGTGAATATTTTACATTTTTGAGTATTTTTTGAATATATTTTTTTGATTTTTTATGTTTTTTTCTTTGGAATTTAGTGCTTTGAGAATCATTGAAGAAGGTGATCTTTGTTTTTGTATACATTTTTGGTACTAATATTTTTATTGTTTCGAGTTACTCAAATATATTTTGTTTTTTCTATATATTTATAGATGGTTGATCAATATATTTGGGTCAAAATTGATTTCGGCTTGAATTTGATAATTCATATAGTTTTTTTGGAAATAAATTTTAGTTTAGAATATGATTGACATGATATTAACGCTTAGATATTAAAAACACAACTGGAATTATTGAGGTTCAAATTGGCTATTTTCCCAAATTTAACCGGTGGATTTGTCTGAATCAAGATGTTATTTATTTATTCGTCTTGCCTTACATTATAACATAATTCAACCAAAAGTTGACAAAAAATCAACCAAATTAAGAAATAAAGAAAACATATTTCATAATAGTTTGTCAACATATCACCGAACATAGATATAGAGTTTACAATACCCGCTCTCACACAATTCACTCCCTCACTTAATAAGCTGAAAACATAAAAGGTTTATTTCAAATACATAGTCGGTTCAATTAAAAATCTTATGATTGAACAGTAAAAGGAGTTTTAATTCACCATTCACCAAGTCCTAAACCTAAATCACTCATCACCACCGGGGTGGCTTCCACCATCACATAGGCTAGTATTTGCAGTGACAACATTTTTGGTCTTTTTTCTAACAAACCTTTTGTAGTAAAAAGGACGCCCATCAACAGAAAAGCAAACCTTTTCACGGTTTCTCATCACCCAACCGCGTATGAGAGTATTCTTGAACACTACTCTCTCATGCAAAGACGGACCCTTCCTCCCCTAGGCCTAGGTACAATCACTTTCTCCACAAGGGGTGTATAAAACTGGTTAGAAAAATCGAATATTTGCCTTTTCGTGAGGGGAAACTCATTGGAAAAGATCAGAAACAATGAATATTGGTCATTTTATACCGGTTAAAAACTGGTTAAAAAATTGAAGATCTGCCTTTTCGTGAGGGAAAGCCATTGAAGAAGATCAGAAACAATGAATGTTGGTCGTTGTATACGGGTTGAAAACCGGTTAAAAAACTCAAAGATCTGCCTTTTCGTGAGGGGAAAGCCATTGGAGAAGATCAGAAACAATGAATGTTGGTCGTTGTATACCGGTTGAAACGGTTGCGCATGTTCACTCATCGTGGCTTCTCTCACTCTTTTACTCACCAGTTGAAATGGTGGCGCATTTGCACTTAGCATGGCTTTTTCCTTCTGCTTCTCTCTCTTTTTAGACGACAAGAGACGTAGATATTCTTTTTATTTAGATTTAAAACTTGTTATTA
Source organism: Moricandia arvensis (assembly GCA_905132765.1). Taxonomy (NCBI): domain Eukaryota; kingdom Viridiplantae; phylum Streptophyta; class Magnoliopsida; order Brassicales; family Brassicaceae; genus Moricandia; species Moricandia arvensis. The sequence goes on along the minus strand of CAJHQP010005588.1, from coordinate 41,023 downwards.
TATTTAAGAGAAAATAAAAGAAGTTCAATGTGTCTAGATAAATAATGTGAGATTTTTTACTCTTATATTTCTTAAAGTGAAATGTTTTTTATTTAGAGTTTACAGACGCCAAATTTCTTTTCACATTACAACAAAAAATTATTTGCCACAAAAGTTTATAAATTTGGGTTCCAACAAAAATATCAATGGTTTTCAATATACAAACAAATCTGTAATGGTGATGGTTTTTTGTTGAATCTTACTTTTTTTAATTTGTGAATATTTTACATTTTTGAGTTTTTTTTTTGAATATATTTTTTTCTAAATTTTTATGTCTTTTTCTTCTAAATTCAGTGCTTTGAGAATCATTGAAGAAGGTGATATCTGTTTTTGTATATATTTTTGGTACTAATCTTTTTATTGTTTCGAGTTACTCAAATATATTTTGTTTTTTCTATATATTTATAAATGGCTGATCAATATTATTTCGGTCAAAATTGATTTCGGCTTGAATTTGATAATTCATATAGTTTTTTGGAAATAAATGTTAGTTTAGAATAAAATCGACATGATATTAAAGCTTAGATACGAAAATCACAAAGAGGATTAGTGAGGTTGAAATTGACTATTTTTCCATATTTAACCGGTGGATTTGTCTGAATCAAGATGTTATATATTTCTTCGTCTTGCCTTACGTTATAACATAAGTCAACCAAAAGTTGACAAAGAAATTCAGCCAGATTAAGAAATAGAGAAACCATATTTCAAAATAGTTTGTCAACATATCACTGAACATAAATATAGAGTTTACAACACCCGCTCTCACACAATTCACTCCCTCATTTAGTAAGCTGAAAAGATAAAAGGTTTATTCCAAATACATAGTCGGTTCAATTAAAAATCTTATGATCGAACAGTAAAAGGAGTTTTAATTCACCGTTCACCAAGTCTTAAATCCAAATCACTCATCACCACCGGGTGGCTTCCACCATCACATAGGCTAGTACTTGCAGTGACAACATTTTTGGTCTTCTTTCTAACAAACCTTTTGCAGTAAAAAGGACGCCAACAGGGAAGCAAACTTTTTCACAGTTTCTCATCACCTAACCGTGTATGAGAGTATTCTTGAACACTACTCTCATCCAAAGACAGACCCTTCCTCCCCTAGGCCTAGGTACAATCACTTTCTCCACAAGGGGTGTATAAAACTGGTAAAAAATCGAAGATCTGCCTTTCCGTGAGGGGAAAGTCATTGGAGAGATCATAAACAATGAATATTGGTCATTGTCTACCAGTTGAAAACTGGTTAAAAAATCGAAGATCTGCCTTTTCACGAGAAAGCCATTGAAGAAGGTCAGAAATAATGAATGTTGGTCGTTGTATACCGGTTGAAACGGTTGCGCATGTTCACTCAACATGGCTTCTCTCACTCTTCTACTCACTAGTTGAAATGGTGGCGCATTTGCACTTAGAAGGCTTTTTCTCTCTTTTTCTCTCTCCTTTTAGACGACAAAAGACGTAGATATTCTTTTTATTTAGTTTTAAAACTTGTTATTATATTTAAGGGAAAATAAAAGAAGTTCAATGTGTCTAGATAAATAATGCGAGATTTTTTACCCTTACATTTCTTAAAGTAAAATATTTTTTATTTAGCGTTTAAAGACGCCAAAATTTCTTTTCACATTACAACAAAAATTTATATGACCACAAAAGTTTATAAATTTGGGTTCCAACAAAATATCAACGGTTTTCAATATACAAACAAATCTGTAATGGTGATTTTTTTTGTTGAATCTTAATTTTTTAATTTGTGAATATTTTACACTTTTGAGTATTTTTTTGAAATACTTTTTTGAATTCTTTATGTTTTTTCTGAATTTTTGAATATATTTTCCTGATTTTTCTAGTTTTTGAGTTTTTTTTTTAAATTTTATATAATTTATATTTATTTGTTTTTGTAAAATATTTTTCAAAATAAATAACAAAGTCGTCATGTCACATGTTTTTACTAATAAATGAATGATAGTGGTTATAGTTTTGACTTAACGAACAAGTAGATTAATTTCAGTTTTTTTCTTACTTGTCAAACACATGCTAATCTGCATTTTCTTCTCATACTTTGTAGAAAAGCCTTTTCTGGAATGGATGCCCCATGCTACGAAAACTCACGGTCCATGAGGAATATAACATTTCTAATAATGGAAATCTTGGCCAAATCATCTTTGATGACCATTATTTCGAGGCAGGTTGTATCCATTGTTTGTACTCTCTTACTTTCCTTACAAGACATGCCAATGTAGCTTGTCTTATTTACTTTGAAATCTGAGCAGATGATGGACTCTGAAGCTAGAGACATTCCAGTTGATTGGGGAATGCCTGACACTCCCACAGATGACTATAGCTGGGAGGTTCAAGGTCCTTTCATATTCTCTTTTGTCTCAAAATCACATGTGCTGGAATGTAACATTATAGACTTTTCTGTTGACATCTTGTGTGTTTTCAGGTGATGATAATCCAAACTCTAGTTCCAGACATAACGAGAACGATCTGAGTTCTAGTCTATATAGATTAGAGATTGTGGGAATAGAGCTTCTCTCCCTCTATGGAACAGAAGTATGTTGTTCCAACCATCTATGAACAGACAAGACCCTCTTGACTCGGTCAAGGATAGACCTGGTTTTCACTAGCTGTTAGATTCAAAATAATTGATGATGATAAGTTGCATTATTGATCACTCAAAGAGTGTTAACATTATACACTGCTTTACCAAATCCCATAGTACATAGAAACTAAAGAGTGTCTCACATTTGTTAGTTTCTCTGATTTATTGAGAACCAATGGGTGAATCAGGAGACCGAGCCAAGCTAAAGCTACTAGAGCAGCCACTAAGCTTTGCAGCTGACCTACGGCTTCTCACTAATGGAACCAGTGATTGCACCACATCCGCCATTAACGGTCTGTAATCAGCTTCTGCTTGAACACACATTGCTGCTATTGCTGCAACTTGAACAACCTCTTTGGTTGAGTACTGTCCTTCTAGTGTTGGGTCCATTATGTCCATTACCTTGTCTCTATCAGCTAGATGAGGTAACGCCTGGAAAGAATGAGAGATCAGAGCAAAAGAAGAAACCAAAATGATTAGTTAAAAGGAAACGTACCCAAGAAACAAGAACACCTTCTCCACTAGCTCTCTTCATATCTACTGGAACCCTCCCGGTTAGTAACTCTAACAGGACAATACCGTAGCTATAGACATCTGATTTTGTAGTCAAGTGACCGGTTAAAGCATACTCAGGAGCGACATATCCTTGTGTGCCTAATACACGTGTAGAAACATGTCCACCAGCTTTGTCTGATCCGACTTTAGCCAATCCGAAGTCTGAGACTTTGGCATGGAAGTTTCTGTCAAGGAGAATATTGCTGCTCTTGAAGTCTCTGTGAATCACTGGTGGTGATACTTGTTCATGGAGATACTCCAAGCCTTTTGCAGCTTCCAGAGCTATCCTCATCCGAGTTTCCCAATCTAATCTCAATGGGACAGAACCAGACCCTATATGCAATAACAAGAGACAGCTCTAGATCAAATCCAACAAGATTTCTAAACGCTATTACTGGAAGAAGGAACTTAACTGTTAGTAGGATAGAGGTGTTCCTGCAAACCCCCATTTGCCATGAACTCATACACAAGCAGTTTGTGACTATTGTCTGAGCAATAACCAAGAAGTGCCAACAAGTAAGGTGAACGCAGACGGCCCAGTAACTCAACCTGTATACACATTTGATCAATCAAAACTCTGCACACATAGAACATGTAAAGCTAAAGAAAGACAACAACAACCTCCATCTTGAACTCATCTTCCCCTTGCTTCCCTGCATTATCCATAAACTTGATAGCAACTTTTCTCCCATCGTTAAGCACACCACGATAAACCAAACCAAACCCACCATGTCCAACCACATTCGACTTGCTGAATCCACCTGTTGCTGAGTGTAGTTGCTTGAAAGTGAAAATCTGCAGAGCGTTGTCAGTAACTTCGAGTTGATCTTGACAATCTCCTTTCTCCTCGCAGTTAAACTCTATACACAGGTAAAAAAACACAGAACATTATAAATCAAACCCTTATTAGTAACATTTCTCACCAAGATCACAAAATAATCTTAATTTAGTAACAAATGTTCAGTATCCAGCAAAAGCAGAGGTTGTTAGAACAAGTAATGCGGGTAAAGACAAGAACAGTCTTGTTTTAAGTAATGAAAACATAGAAGTTCTTGTCTGAATGTTTGAGCTTACTCTTGTTGATTCTGTGACGCTTGGAAACTTTGTTACGAATATAGCAGTAGTAGCTAAAGGCGACGAACAGAGAAGTTAAAGCAAGACAAGCAAGAACAACAATGGCTACAAGAGCTGCTCGCTCTTTCTTCTGGTACGCTTCATCTGCCTCCATTTTTCTCTTTCCCTAGAAGAAAGAAGACGACTTTAAAGGTTACCAGAAATGGAAAAGACGAGAAAATGTGGAAACCCTAGAAGGAGGAGGAGGACGAGATTGATAACAGTAGAGGGAAATAAAACTTTAAAGCTTCGAACTTTGTGTAACTTTTTTTTTTGTTGTGTTTGTTTGTTTGTGTGTGAATGTCAGCTTCACTGTCTGGCTGTTTTGCATTGTGTTTCGCGATGCGGAGGGAATACTTGTATTTACCAGAACTTGACAAGTTTGACCATATATTTTAATTCTGTACAATTCAGTCCCCAAGGGTTGTTGTTGTCAGGTCCAGAAATAAATGAATTTAGAAATTAATTCATAAATATACGAGTAATCTTGAGATTAGCAGATTTATTATTTTCATTAACCAAATTTTAGCACTCCATTTATTTCACATAAATATTTTTTTTTTTGTGTTTCATACATTATAAAAAAACACATTAAATCACTATAATAAGTATATTGTTTTTGTAAATTTTAATTTTTTAATAATTTTAAAATAACTTAATAAAATCATTTTTTTAAAAAAAAAATTACAATATTTTCATAAAAATCACGATAAAATTTATCTTTGTAAAACAATATTTTCATCTATCTTAAAGGAAACGGAGGGAATTGTTAAGTATTTGTTCAAAAAAAAAAGATTGGTTAAGTACGAGTTGATCAATATGATCAATACAGAACTTGGTTTTATAAGTTTGTATTACGATGATGATGATGATGCAAAGAGAACAAGGGATTATTTATAATGACAAAAGGTTACAAATAGCTTTTGTTTCGTTCTTACAGCATAAAAGATTCATCGCAGAGCGATACCAAACCATTAAAGCAGTAGGCATATATAGGTAGTTTATGAACTGGAGACAGAACCTTGATTAGTTTGAAGGAGGTTTTGTTATTCACTTCTTCCCACGGAGTTTAGCTCCAAGTGCTCTCTCCAGCTTAATAAGGATCTGCTGATTCGGGATTGCTTTCCCAGACTCGTATTCTTGGATCACTTGTGGCTTCTCATTGATCAGCTACAGAGCCAACACCATACCATTATTACACATATACATTACAAGAGGAAACAAGAGAGAAAGAGTGACGAGGGAAAAGAAGAGTACTTGAGCGAGCTGGGACTGGGTCAGCTTCTTCTCCCCTCGAGCTTGCATGATGGCTTTCTTCAGCTCAGTAGGCACACGTTCATCTGATTTTTAATCAAACCATACAACATAATGAAAAAGGTGTTAAAGACAAGCCAACATACTAATCAATCAAAGACAGGAAAGTGAAAGAGCATATAAAACTGTTGAGCTCCTTGGCATTCATTCATCTAAGAACATAGACTTCCTCTTACTTAAATTACAGAGAGTAAGAAACTTTAATAGCCAAAGAATACAGAGTCTAAGAATTGCCTTTATCAGTCAGAAAATAGGGAAAATTTAGCAGCCAAAGATTAGGTTTTGAGCTCCTTGGCATCCATCTAAGAACAAAGACTTCCTCTTACTTAAAATGTAGACAGAAAGAAACTCCAATAACCAAAGAATACAGAGTCTAGGAATTGCCCTTGTTAAACAGAGACATAAGGAAACTTTAACAGGCAAAGATTAGGTTTTGAGCTCTTGGGCATCCATCTAAGTTCACACAACTAGAGTCACTATGATTTAGAAAATACAGGAAGATACAACAAAAAGCTTATTCGTCCACAGAGAGATATAAATCCAATATCAATTCGCTGTGAATGAGATAAGGTAAAGATATATACTCACGAGCTAAGTTCTCAGTGTCATCGTCAAGCTTCTTAGTGTTCAATGAGGTGCTGCTCGAAGCCGCCTTGTTCGTTGCAGCATTGACTAAAATGCCAACAAAAGAAACAAACAAATCCATTGTTAGATACCAAATAATTAGCAAACATCTTAACTAATTGTTTCACTGCTGCAAACATTAATTAAAATCACAACAAAACCAAAACCCTCAACAATAATCCAGTGGCTGCTAAAGAGAATAACCCTAATCGTGAAAACTAAAAATACAATGAAACAAAACTCATCTCGATTCAATCTGGAGAAAAAAAAATCGAGCTACAGAGACAGAACATAGAGATAAATCTATATGAATCAAAGATCAGAAGATCGATTGAGAAGAAGGAAAAACAAACATTTTCTGACGGATTCGATTTCGGCGCCGCTACGACGAGCAGCGTTGACAGTCTTCTCGTCGCGCTTGGCCGCCGAGTTGGGAGCTCTCTTACGGATCACAACTGGTTCCCAATCCTGACTCATCGGTCCAACACCTGCCATGGTTTCTCTTCTTCTTCAACCGCCTTTCTTTCTAGGTTTTCTTCTTGGGAGAGAAAGGGCAAAGATAGAATATTTATTAAGACCAAGCCGTGATCGTTTTGCGTTTTATATTTATGATTTTTCCAGAGGGGGTGATTTGTAAATAGTCAATATTGACGGGTCCTAGCAAATTATTTGTAATAAATAAATTAGCAAACAAAAAAAAAACTAAAAATTATGAAATTTATTTGGTTTAGTTATTTGATTAAGTGTTCATTAGGATTTTTATATTAAAAATTTAGAGTCTAGATCCTATATATATAATGTAAGAGAAATATCCTAAGATAGACTTAAAAAAATTTTTGTCACAAAAATAACCTTTAAGGAAAAAAATGATAAAAATAACATTTATGGGGTGGGGTTTTGGGGGTAAATATACGTTTATACCCCTTGGGTTAACTAATCTATACTTAGAGTTTAGAGTTATGGGGTGGAGTTTTGGGGATGAGGTTTAAAACTGAAAAAATAAATAAAAAATATTAATTTTTTAAAAATAAAAAGGTCTATTTTGGTCATTTTTGTTTTTGAAGGTTATTTTCGTGACAAAAACTTCAAAAGGTGTTATTTGAGAGATTTGTCCATAATGTAAATAATCTTTAAAATTCTTAAACAATATTTTTATAAGTATATTTTAATAAAGTAGATGAAATTATGTATTTATTTCAAAAGTATATGAAATTATGTATTTCTTTCAAAATTAGATAAATAATAAATTTAGAGAAAAATCCTAGGATATCTAAAAGAATTTTTTTTTCACAAAATAGTTTTTAATGAAAAAAATGATCAAAGTAAATTTTATTAAATGGTGTAAATATATATTTATATTTATTGTGATAACTAATTTAGATTTAGGGTTTATAATTATGGGTAAGTTTAATTTTTTTTGTTTAAAAATAATAAATGTTAAAATAAAAAATCTATTTTAGTTATTTTTCTTGAAGACTATTTTTGTGATAAAAACTTAAACATCTATTTAAGAGATTTGCCAAAATTTATGTTAAAAAACAATAATTTTTTAATAAAAAGCAAAAGTTGTTTAACATAAATATGCAGATTGAGTTGTTTCTAGTAATATTTCTTTAAGGAAACAAGTTCAGATGGCATTAAATAATTCAGATTGTGTTCTTATATTCATAACATAAAAAAAGGTTAAACTTTTATGTACATCCTTGCAAATTTAAAATTCAAATAAAAGTTTAATACCCTATAGAATGAAAAATCTCTTATTTCCTCATTTCCCAACAAATTAAAGCTGTAAAGAAGATCAAATATTAAAAAAAAAATCTAAAGTATGAAGTGAAAATAAATGAACAACAGGTGGAACTGATTCTTAACTTTAAAAATTCAGGGGCTGGAATTGATTGTTTGAAACTATAGGGCGAAGAACATGAGTATTAATATTTTAAAGACCTACAAGACAAAATAAAAAGAAGATCGGTTTCTGATTCCTCCGGACTAAACCGGATTTTCCATCATCGTTTTTCCTTCTTCGTCGCCGTTCTTCAGATTTTCTTTCACTCTTCTGCTCGAAAAGGTTCTCTCTTTCTCTGTCTTTATATAAACTAAAACTCACTTGTCTTGTTTATATCTCTCCTCTCTGAGTCTCCTTTAGCTGTTGTTCCTCTATTGCTGAAACTACTTTGAACGTGAGTATGTTTTGTTTCTAACATAGGTTTGGTTCCTTTTGTGTTCTCTTGTGATTGTAATATTCTCGATGTAATTAAGAGAACTTGTTGGGCACCGTCCAATTCGATTTAAGATTCAGTGCAAGCAAAACATAACTGAAACTGACCTAAACTATGTTCATCTCGATGTGTAATGAAAAGGTTGATCATTTACTTGTTAAAGTTAATCACTTTTGATGTGCCAGAGACTCTGATCTCTAGATTTTTGTGAGAATCTGTGTTCAGATGTGTATTTACATTCTCTATGAAGTTAAAAGTTGTTTTCTTTTCTCTTATTCAGTGCTTTGAGAATCATTGAAGAAGGTGATCTCTGTTTCTCAGAGACCTGAATCTGGAAACAGACACCGTCCATTCATCAACTCCATCCTTGATCAGAGAGTGATAGAGGAGCTCAAAGAACTTGGAAATATCTTTGTATCATGCCGTATTTTATTCAGAGGCTTTTCAATACTTGCAAGGCATCTCTCTCACCTAATGGACCTGTGTCTGAGGAGGCTTTAGACAAGGTTCGCAACGTGTTGGGTAGGACTACGTCTTTTTAAGTTTCTTTTGTCTCCATCATATCTTGCTCGTCGTGTCCGAATTGCTCTCTTATGTGGTTAGACAATACTTGCATTCGTACGTGATACTTGTAATTTTTTTTATTTCAGAGAAAATCAAGCCCTCTGATGTTGGTCTCGAACAGGAAGCTCAGTTAGTGCGCAACTGGTCTGGTCCTGGGAACGAGCGTAATGGAAACCATAACTCTCTGCCAGCAATAAAGTACCTTCATTTACATGAGTGTGACAGCTTCTCGGTGAGCAAACTTTCTTTCAGATTGCTATTTGTTTTCACCTTTTTGAGTGTACCTTGATCAATGTCGTCATACAAGTGCATTATTAATGCTAGTTGGCTATGAAATCTCGAGAAAGTCATATATGCTTAGAAAATCTTGTGTAGGCTTCTCATGTATAACCAGAAGTACTAGTGATGATCAGGGTTCTGAATTATTAATCGCCAAACACTGAAGAAACTTGGTCTTTCCTACTGCCATTTGGCATGGTTTGTTTCTTACTTTTCTTGTCGGCTTATGCTTAGATCATGATTTTCTCAGATTGGAATCTTCTGCATGCCACCTTCGTCTATCATACCACTTCATAATCATCCAGGCATGACAGTGCTAAGCAAGCTCGTTTACGGTTCAATGCACGTAAAGTCATATGATTGGGTTGAGTCTGATCCATCAGAGCTAGACGATCCATTACAAGGTAGTTGCTGAATGACATGTAACCACCCCCAATCTAACTTCATGCTCTATAAATATTTCATTAATCATTCTCTGAGTAATCTGTTATTCCATTAATTCATAGCAAGACCTGCAAAACTGGTGAAGGATACTGATATGACAGCCCCTTGCCCAGCAACCACACTATATCCAACAACAGGTGGAAACATCCATTGTTTCAAAGCCATTACTCATTGTGCAATCTTTGATATCTTATCTCCTCCATACTCGTCATCTCATGGAAGACATTGCAACTACTTCCGGAAATCCCCAATACAGGACTTGCCTAGTAAGATAATACAAACTTTAACTAAGACCTTGAAAAAGCTACTATATTTCTTACTGTTACTACTTTCATAACACTTTGCTGAGAATCATAGGCTATAGCGATAAGTTCTTGACTAAGTACAGAGTCTAACTGCAGAGATCATGGAACACACTCATTAGATCCATAACTTAGTTCGTTTAGGATTATCATTTTGTTACTATGGAAATGTTGTTGTTGATGATGATGATCTGTGAAACCAGGTGAGATTGAAGTGATGAATGGAGAAGTGATCTCAAATGTGACATGGCTTGAAGAGTATCAACCTCCAGACAACTTTGTTATATGGAGAGTTCCCTACAGAGGTCCTGTGATTAGAAAATGAGATTATAAAGAAGATTTTAAGCATATAAGAAGATAACAGAAAGAGGAAGGAGCTTATCATCAGGAGAATAAATTTGGTAAACAGTTCAGAAAGGCTTGCTGCTTTGTGGTCAAGAAGGTTCTTACATACTAGTGAGCTTCAGCCTACTTCACTATATTATAAAGTTTTACTATTGCATAAACATCTTTACGATTACTCTACTATAGTTTTATATGATAATTCTTTTGTCTTACATAAACACAATTGCTCACAAACAATGTATTTAGTTTCATAATTCTTTTCATGGATCCTTTGCCATTTGTTATTCATGTCACTATGTCAAGTTATAGATCATCTTATGGCTAAAGGTTACCAATGAGAGACCGCCTAACTATGTCTAGTAGATAGATAGCATAGAGGGTTAACCTTCAATGAGCTTTTCATATACAAAAGATAAAGATCTTGTCACTATGTTGGTACATCATTATCACTTGATTGATTGCTATAGTTCAAAGATAAGCACTAGTTTATAACAAAACAGGTTAAATAAGAAATACTCCACTGGTGACATTAGTATATTCTCTCCACCAAACCACATTCACATCGGTTCGAGGTTTTAAGAGAAGCAGTAGAAGCATATGAAAGACTCCAAAATGTAATCAGTACTATGATAAAACATAAACTTACTTAATAGAAAAAAGATGCAAAAACCTAAAGATTTAATCCTATGATCTTCCTTTACCCTTCTTCCTATTCGGTTTCCAACCTATTGTAGCCATTGTCCTCTCCTCCGGCTCTAACTCATCCTTAATCTTCCCTTTCAGCTTCCCCTTGGCAAGCTTCTTCTTCGGTTTCTCAGCATCATCAACCACACTTGCCTCCTTCTTCCTCTTCTTCGTCTTCTCCTTATCACCACCAGACTCATTAGTAACCTCAACATCACCAATCTCATCTTCATCAGATACATTACTATCCATATCCCTAACCTCATGAATCCTACCCTTCTTCTTCTTATTCCCCTTCACAGCATCACTCTTCTCACCTTTCTTCTTCTTATCTTCCTTAACACCACTCTTCTCATCAAAAGCATCAATCTTTAGCTTCAAATCAGGCACACACTGATAAATAGGCAACGAAACACTCTCAGACAACTTCAAATGCAAAGACCTAACATACTTCCACTGACTAGGCAACACCTCAACGACACCGTTTAACGTCGCCATCACATTCTCCACAACCTCATCCCCACCCATCGACAGCTTCCCAACTTTCACAACACTACACGTCCCCGTCGTGACGAAAAACATAGCGGAACACAAACCCTTCTCAATCTGCTGTTTCCAGTTCTTATGCTTCAAATCCACCGGCAAAGGAATCTTCTTTTGCACGAAAAACTTCTTCCCGATCAGCCTCGGAAGCTGAGGAATCACTCTCCGATCAGCGAAGAACATCTCGTACGAATCAAAAAGCTTCCTTTTCGCCTCGAAGGCCTTGTAATCGGTCTTGAGCTTCGAGAGCTTAAGCACCTTAGTGATCGGAATGTTATCGGATTCGATCTTCTTCTTCGCGTCGTCCTTTGTTAACCCGCTTTTAGGTCTGTCGTCGATGATGAGGCAAAGCTCCGGGGACTCTTCCTCCGCGTTGATTAGCGGGTGAGGTAAGCGGATACGGTGAGAGTTCGTGCGGGTTGTTTGCGGGATCTTGTTTAAGGTCACGGTGAGGTAGATGAACTCGTCTTGTTCGAGGAGCTGAGGCTTCTCTGTTTTTGAATTTTCGCGTTTCCATTTGAGGAGAGAGGTGATTGCGGCGTGCACTGTCTTGGGGCTTACTCTTGGTGTGGTTTGCGGAGGTGGATCGAGTTCCACTGCGGCGGTGGTCATTGTGGGGTGAAAGGGGGATTAGGGTTTAAGGAGGAAGATGAGAAACAGAGGCGCTGATTTGGGGATTTAAATGCTTGATCCTTGCTCCCCTGGGAATTAATGGGCCTGGCTTCTTTTGGGCCTTGACCTGACGGTGAGGCGGTGGTGATTGAGAGGTTTGGATACCAGGTTGGTTTAAGGAGTAGGAAGACTAGGATTTAAACACTTCCGTGAGAACTAATGGGCCTTATTTCTTTTAGGCCTTAACTTTATTCTTTCAAAAGGTATGGGCTGGCCTCTTTAGGTGTATTTTATAATATATTTGACAAATTAATAATTGGATTGATGCGAAAAAATTAATAATTTGTTTTTTTAGAAAACTTATATTAGTAATATTTGAAAACGGTATAATTAGTAGGCATAATTCTGATAGATTATATGTCCAATGTATATTATGGCTTAATGTTATTGTAACGTTTATTAGTTAGGAATGGTGTGAAGAGATTTTTACCAAAAAGAAAAGAATGGTGTAAAGAGATGTTGTACGTAGTTTGCAATCATTTTTTTCAAAGATATAAACAAAAATCCTTAACTTCTTACAAATTTTGTAGGTTAATTAATAAAATCCACTAATAAATGAATATCTCAATTTTATTTGCAAAAAGTATGTGATTATAAGCTGCCCTAAAAAACATTTACCTATTAACTTTTTCTCACTTATATATTTCTGTTTATTAACTAAAAGTAAACTAAAACTGTGGTAAAATAAATAAATTGTTTAAAATACTATGAATTGTATACTATTTTAAAAAATAGTTCAAAAATATCTTAACATTTGGATTTATTCATTATTGTTTTGGATTTAATATTTAGGGGTGAAATTGAGTTTATAAATTTTTATAAATGATTTTTTCAAATATGTATGATTGATCTGTGTATTAACTAAAAAGAAAAAAAAATTCAGTTACAAGAAAAAAAAACTAAAAAGAAAATTAAAGGCTTAACTTTTTCAAAAAACTGCATAACATTACAACCAATCAAGAAAAGGAGAAACGACGGTGGTGTTTCACGAGGGATGACGTGTAACGCCAGCTGTCTACCGAGGAGAGGCGCATCTACTTTTAAAACACGTGACTCATCGACTCGCACGTGATCTCGCGCATCGTCGTCACTTTCGTCAGTCGTCTCTCCCTTCTTCCTCTCCTTTCCCTCGCCTTGCCTTCTTCTTCATCACTTTCCTAAAATCGCATCACTCTTTTCTCTGCTCCCAAATAAAAAAAAATCAAATCACTCTGGTTGATCGTTTCGTTCCCTAATCAATCGCGTAGCTCTTTTGATTGTATTTGATCGGGTGATTGGTGATTTCTACTCTGCATCTGCCTTACTAGTGAGATCGAGTTTGTGTTTGTTATGTAGATTGATCTCAAATGTTCATCGTATCGGGATGTTGAATGCGTGGATCTGATTACGGTGATTTTACGAAAAACCCTTGTTTGAACCTTTTCGCCTTTATTTATGGTCTCTGGAATCGTGTGATTGCGTTTTGTTTATGTTTGATGCTCTGCGTAACTTGTGTATTGGATCGATCTTTGGTTGTTTTTGCGTTAGAATTGATTTCACATTGAGACTGAGTTTCTAGGTAGATCGAATTGGATCGCACTAATGAGCTGTTTAATTTGGTAGAAGCTTGTGGTATTTAGTAGCTGAAGATTTCCATGGGATCTAACTTAGCTTTGCTCTATAGTCTATTCAATTATGATTCTGGCGTTGACCTAAGGGTGAGATTGGGTTGTGAGTGCTGATTCTCTCCTGATTTCTATGTTTTATGCATCCAGTGAGTTAGTTTTGGTTTGATCCTTTTGATCTTTCTTGTCCATTGAACTCTAAGCTTAACGAATAGCATTGCACTGGTGAGTTTGTGATGAGGAGAAGCTAGTTTGTTTCTTCAACGTGTTGTAAATCTCTGAGTGGATCAAAAGATTTGCCTTTTCTTGTATACTCACATACCATTTTCGTTTTTGTGTACAGGTTTGTTGGTTATCATTAGATTGGTGTGTAACTGTTCCATTTATGGGGTAAGTAGGAGCTGATATAGTTTTAAAGCTCAAGGAAGAAGGCAATGGGAGAGAGACGAGATGATGCTGGGCCATCAGAGCAAGGACCTTCGAATCAAACCTGGTGGCCTTCTGAATTTGTTGAGAAATTTGATTCTGTTCATCTGGGTTCGCAAGAGGAGAGCTCTAGTGCTAAAGACTCACCCGGAAATCTTGGTCAAGATGGGCTGCCATCTAATAGTGCTTCCAATATTCTTTGGAGCACTGGTTCTCTTTCTGAGCCGATCCCAAATGGCTTCTACTCTGTGATCCCGGTAAGCTTATTAGCTCTGTTCTGTAACGTTTCACTGAGATTTATTCAAACTCGATTAACCGGCCGTACCTGTCAATAATCCATACATCGAAGTCTAGAATCTTTCATAATGTTAGTTTTTAAAATTTCTACAGGATAATAAATTGAAGCAACTATTTAATAGCATTCCTACATTGGAAGATCTTCATGCTCTGGGCGAGGAAGGTCTAAAGGCTGATGTGATTCTTGTTGATTTTCAAAAAGATAAGAAGCTTTTCAGGCAAAAGCAGTTGATTACTAAACTTGTCAGTGGATTGAACTCAAAACCAGCTGCTGTTATCAAGAAGATTGCTGGACTGGTAAGAGTGGTTGAATTACTTTGTTTAAATTTTAGTTTATCTTAGTATATTTTTGATGCATTGCATGCTTTATCATCTCATTCGCTAATGGACCTAACTGCGATGCATGGTTGAATTACATTGTTTTAGTCTCAGCTTTTCCTGTAAATAATCACTAATGACCATTTTTAATCGTTATTCCGAGACTGCATGCAATGATATTGATCATATATGGATAAAACTGAGGTAGGAAGAGTTGGGACAAGTTGTCTGTCTAATGAAAAACTAATGCTGAAAGTGTCCGTTACAATATTAAGAAAGAGGTCACGTGATCTAAGCTTCTTTATTTTCTATTTAAACTATCAATAAGTTTCTGTTATGACACTGCGTTGATGATAAACTTCCCCAGACTATTAGTGTCTTGCCTTCAGTCGTTCTCTAATGCCATTTGTGAATTATGCTTACTCAGAAAAAGTGCGAAATTAGAAAATGTGTATCTTTGTTTGCTTGCCCTTTTCTCCGCATCCCATTTATTTGGCATTACAAGCAAATATCATTAAATTTATAGATGCAGTACGGGTAAGCGTTTCAGAAATCTTGTTTACTTCTTTTAGTTATCATAAAACCTTTGTTCAAATTGTCTGCAGGTGGCAGATGTTTATAAGCAATCTACTCTGCATAGCCCGGCACAAGCTACGCAATCTTTTGAAAGCTGTGGTATACAACTGCTTGGACAGATCAAGAATGGTTCTTGTCGGCCACGAGCTATCTTATTCAAAGTTTTAGCTGATACGGTTGGTCTTCAAAGCAAACTTGTAGTGGTAAGTATTATAACGTGATCAGTGATCTTGAGTATCACTTTACTATTTGTATGTGAATGGTTAGTTTTGATAAGGGGTTATTCTCGAGAAAACATTATAATTGCTTTAATTTCGAATATTCTGACTAGTTTTAAACTTGCTATGCTTTATGGTTTATTTGTTTGATCAGGGTTTGTCAAGTGATGGGGCTGCTGAGAGTGTAGACTCATACAGTCATATTTCTGTTACTGTTCTTCTTAATTCTGTGGAAATGCTGGTTGATCTAATGCGGTTTCCTGGTCAGCTTATTCCTCTATCAACCAAGGCAATATTTATGAGTCATATCTCAGCGGCAGGGGAAAGTGATTCTGCAGAGAATGACTCTTGCGATTCACCTTTGGAGCCAAACAGTCCCATGTTTGGTTATTCAGATCATGAAAAGTAAGTAGTAATTGGAACTTTAAACTGTTAAATCTAACTTCAAGAGCTTGCAACTAGTTTTAAATTGTAGCGCGCATCATCATTTACTCAACCTTTTTTCAGTACTCAGGGTTTTGCTGTGAAGAGTTTCTAATTATTGTTGTTGTACAGTGCAGAAAAAGATGAAAACCTTCTGTTTCATAGGAAACTGGAAGGGTCGCCAATTATGTCTGGTCCACCATCAAGGAATACGCTGTTACGATCTGCCTCCACGCTGGAGAGAAAATTAAGGTGATAAGCCTTTGTTGTTATTGTGTTTTTGTGTTATGCACCAACCCAGGGTTTAAAGATGTTTTATGCTCTATTTAAACTGAGGAATGGAATAGATGACAATGCATTAATATTTGTATGTTATACTCTCTAGTTTATCACCGAGCGAATCAAACATTGCCAATGAGTTTTGGCGGCAGAACCGGAGAAAGGTCATTGCTGATCAGAGGACTGCTAGTTCCAGGTTACTCCCATCCGAGTTTGATGTTTGGATATTCCCATCATTCAAAATTACATTTTTCTTTCATTTCTTATAATGCTTTATTTGTATCACTGCAGTCCCGAGCATCTTTCCTTCCGAACACGTACAAAGTCCATGCTAAGTGGCGACAAGAACTTGACACAAGATTTCACCGGTAACGTTGCCGCATCAAGGTTGGTGGCTTCGTTTTTTTGGTTTTTAATTTGCATATGATTGGACCTTTCAATTTTAAAAGCATACCGTTATTGTTGCAAGTGGTCATTCTGTTTGTCAGTCTGGTTTAGTGCTTACGGAGTTCTTCTGTCTAGTTTCTGTTTTAGTAATATAGTGTCAGAGAACTTAGTTCGCGCGCCTTAAGTTTGTTAAATATTCTTATGTATTCATGTGCAGCTCTAAATCTGTTGGAGGAGCGAAGTTGGAAACAAAGAGAATAAGGAGGAGAAGCATTAGTATAACTCCCGAGATTGGTGATGATATCGTCAGGTGGGTGTTTAGTTATGGGTCATTGATCTTCATATGCACGGCAGGGCCAGTATGGCGGTTTTTGAAGTGTCTGCATCCTAGCTACATATATATATCGATAAAGCTTTCCGTAAATGGAACTAATATTTTTTTAGCAATTGCAATGTCGTTACGACGTTACCTCAGTGCATTTACATAGCATTTACTGTCCTGAACACGTAGCCCAGTGTCTTTGTAAATTTATTGAAAACTTGTGTAAAAGTTACTTGCTAATCTTTTTCAGGGCAGTACGAGCGATGAATGAAGCATTGAAGCAGAATCGCCTCTCAAAAGAGCAATGTGATGATAGTTCATCTCCTAACTCTCCAAATGACAAAGCCGAGGGCCCTCATCTCCAGAAAATTGTACGTAGATATCTGTATAGTACAAAGCTTATTGATACATCCGTCACTGAAGATGTTTTGAGTATTTGGCTACGATAGCTTATAATTATAGAATTTAAAATACTTAAAACAAAGGCACGGAGGATGCTACAGCATTGTATGTCTCTTTTCCCGCCAACCAGGTTGAAACAGGAAGTTTTATGAATTTCACGATAGCTTGAACTAGAAAAAATGCTGTGTTTAATCCGTAGGAAATCAAAATAAGGCATGCATTTCTGTTTCAGCAACACACAATAATCAATTACAAGTAAATGTTTGTTTGATATTGCAGCATGCTTTAAATTATGATTCTTGGAACATTTACTCAATTTGGATAATGACTTTGTGAATTTTTGTAGCTTAACTAGACATTTCTGCTTTTAGGTCTCTGGTTTCCATCTGGATGCCCATGACCAAGTGTCTGGAGGGAGGTCGACCCTTTCTAGGGAACCACTGGATCCACAGAAGGCAATCTCACTACCTACATCTCCCCAAAACTACCGAGGCCAATCCTATGAACGGAGTGGATCATCACATCGTAATATAAGCCACATATGGGATAAAGTATTGGGATCTCCCATGTTCCAGAACAAACCTTTGTTACCATATGAAGAGTGGAACATAGACTTCTCTGAGCTGACGGTTGGGATTCGTGTTGGAATTGGTAAAAAGTTTTAGCTCTGTGCTTTTGAATTGGTTTTATGCATTCTTGTAAAACTGTTGGCCATATATTTCCTTCAAGAAAATTGACTAGGGCTTTCATTATGTGTTTCTTCATTATCATTCACTTAGTTTACTTTTGTATAAGCAACCCAACTAAACTTCTTTTTTGATTCATTCTTCCAGGATTTTTCGGAGAAGTCTTCCGTGGGGTCTGGAATGGAACAGACGTTGCGATCAAAGTGTTCCTTGAGCAAGACCTTACAGCCGAGAACATGGAAGATTTCTGCAATGAGATATCGATTCTTAGGTATGTCTCTAGACTTTTGTCTGTTTTATTCAAATGTAGCAAATAACGTCTGAACTTATCTTCTGACTTTCTTTCTTGCCTTCTCTTTCTGCATCCATATAACTACCAGCCGACTCAGACATCCCAATGGTACTCATCTATTTCTATAACTTTTTTTATTTGTAAGATTCTTAATATCAGTCTTCAACAACTTGGGATCTTCGAGTTCTTGTAGTTATACTGTTCCTTGGAGCATGCACAAGGCCTCCACGATTATCGCTGATCACTGAGTACATGGAAATGGGATCTTTGTATAATCTGCTGCACTTAAGTGGACAAAAGAAGAAGCTAAGCTGGCGGAGGAAGCTAAAGATGCTGCGTGATATTTGCCGGTAACTTTATTTCTTTCTTCCAAAAAGTTTCATGATTCCTTCCCAAATTGATATATAGTTTTTATCTCGAAGGGGGTTGATGTGCATACATCGGATGGGGATAGTACACCGTGATATAAAGAGCGCAAACTGTCTTTTGAGCAGCAAATTGACAGTCAAGATCTGCGATTTTGGGCTATCGAGAATAATGACAGGCACGACAATGAGAGATGCAGTCTCTGCAGGAACTCCAGAGTGGATGGCTCCTGAACTTATCCGCAATGAGCCCTTCTCTGAAAAGTGCGATATCTTCAGCTTAGGTGTAATCATGTGGGAACTCTGCACTTTAACCAGACCTTGGGAAGGAGTACCACCTGAACGGGTAACATAACTTACCAAGAACAAGACTCCACCATAGTGACATAATCATGTACATATATAACCAGTTTCAGCATATTTTTTTCAGGTTGTTTATGCTATTGCTTACGAGGGAGCTCGTCTTGAGATTCCTGAAGGGCCACTGGGAAAGCTTATTGCAGGTCTTGTGACTTCTCAAAAGTGTTGTTTTTGTTTTTTTTTAAACTTTGTTACTGATTCTTTGTGTTTGTTCGCAGATTGCTGGACAGAACCGGAACAAAGACCGACCTGTAATGAGATACTCTCTCGTTTGCTGGATTGCGAGTACTCTCTTTGCTAACTTCTCTTCAAAACTTTTTTTTACCTTTCTGTGAATAGAAACTTTGCAGCAAGAAGAGGTTTTCGTTTTTCTTCTTTGAGTTTGTACAAAAAAACTTTTTTGGCGCTTTCCATATCCGCAACAAGCTTTGTGGAACTCGTTTCTGTTTTATCATTTGCACATTAGTGAAATGAAAAACCTTTTGAGAAAGAAGAAACAAAAGTATACTTTTTAAGTTTGCAGGTTTCCCACAAAAGTATACTTCTTCATATTCATAAATGGACAACGTGAAGCTGGCTGTGATTTATTGTATGACTTAGGCTAAGTAAGAAGGTTTGTAGTACTAACTTAGTACCCTTGCCTAATTGCCTTTAGATTTTAAGACAACTCTAAGTTTCTAATGTTATTTTGTGTCACTCTTCAAGCCTATCACTTGCATTATAATCTTTCTAATATAGCAATGCATCAGTCTCTTAGCAAAAATGATATTGTTTTAACAAAATTTACTTACATCACTATTTCATTGAATGATTATTAGAAAGAACTAAAACCATACATCCAAGTAATCATATTTGATGAGTTAATAACCGTGATTTTCATCTTCGGCTTCAGAAAATTTGACCATGGGAAAAAGATTCCATACATACTATTTTAGAGTATGTATATACTAATTCATTTCTTACCCTTATCATAAATTCCATTATATTTCAATTTACATAGGAGAAATTGAAAAATATCAATCAAAACTAGATATAAATATAGCCAAAACTAATGTTTACATAGTGGAAAGAATAAATAAAAAATCATTAGAATAATAAGGTTAAATAAATTTATGGGTTATTTCACCCAATTTCATCTTAAATATAAGGAAAAAATATCACATGGTATTAAAAATAAAAATTTATAAAATAGATAGTTTAACTAAAATAAAAACCAAAAAAAAATCATAAATAAACGTGTCAATTAGTGCCATACATTAAAAAAAAATCCAAAAGAACTAAACAGAAATAAATGTGAAGATTCAAAAATAGATCTCATCTACATGTTATGTTATTTCCATAATATTTTTTAAGTGAAGATTTAACTCGGATTCACCAAAAGAAAAAATTTCTAATTTTTTTTATTTTAATAACAAATTAGCAATATATATATTATACTATAAATATAAATGAGCTGAGGTTGGCTCGTTCAGCTGACTCACGGCTTACTACATGCACACAAAGCAAATAACAAACACTCTGCTTTTGTTTTTAAATCTCTCCGTCCTCCTCAATTCCGTTACCGTCACCGTTACTCTCATCCTCACCGTTCATCTTCTCCCGATCCACCTCCCCGCCGTTAACCTTATGAAGCACTCCGTCAACGGCTCCTTTCCTCCGGGATCTTCCCGTCCTTCCCCGTCGACGCTTCCCCGCGAAGACTGCTGGAGCGAGGAAGCGACCTTCACGCTAATCCACGCCTGGGGCTCTCGCTACACCAACCTCAGCCGCGGCAACCTCCGTCAGAATCACTGGCGAGAGGTGGCTAACGCCGTCAACGACCGTCACTTCAACGCCGGCCGAAACGTCTCCGCCGCGAAATCTCAGCCGTACCGCACCGACGTCCAGTGTAAAAACCGGATCGACACGTTGAAGAAGAAGTACAAAGTCGAGAAAGCGAGGGTTTCCGGCGCCGCCGTCGCCGCCGGCGGATACGTCAGCACGTGGCCTTTCTTCTCCGATCTCGACGACCTTCTCGGAGAAACCTTCCCGACGACTCCTCCGTCGCTACCGATGTCGGTTGTTCCGGTTCCGGTCGCTCCACGATCGGCGATCCCTCGACGTCCGGCGCCGTCGCCGGCGATTATGCGAATCGGCGGGGAGAATTTACTCGGAATTCGCGGGAATCTCAACGCGTTTGCGGCTGCGGCGGCAGCCGCCGCGTATGATTCGGATGGTTCAAGGTCAAGGTCAAGTGGAGGTAAGAGGAAGCGGGAGGAGGAGAAGAAGGGATACGAGGAAGTAGCTGAAGCGATAGAGAGGCTTGGGGAGATATACGAGAGAGTAGAGGAGAGGAAGAGGAAGGAGATGGTGGAGTTGGAGAAGCAGAGGATGAGGTTCGCTAAGGAGCTTGAGTGTCATAGGATGCAGCTCTTCACGGAGATGCGTGTTCGTCTTCATAAGCTCAGGCGTACCAAAGTTCCGACATCTTCCGGTGAGACATGATGAAGCCCTGGTCTTGTGTATCTCAGGCATGGTTTCTTATTCTTATTAGCATATGATTTGGGTATTATTAGTCCTTGTGAATGAATGATCAAGTAGTTTCCGACATCTAAAGACTCGGAAGGAACAGAGCAGAGTATTGGTTCTCTCTTGGGTTTTGTTGAACTGTTACTTCTGTTTCTTATTACCAACTGACAGGAGTATTAATTGTGTGTTTTCTGTTTACTGTTATAGCATTGAGTGATGTATGTAGTGGAAAGAGACATAGTTTTCTCAGCTGATAAACTATTTAAGTGTGATGGCCAACAAGTTTGTTTAAACTCTATTAGCATGAAAAGAGTAATTCAAATACACTGCTGATATTGTATTATCACTTGGTCCTGTTTAGTCCCACCCGTTTCTGAGGTGTGTGATTGGCCAACAAGTTTGTTCAAACTCTGTTAGCATGAAAAGAGTAATTCAGTACAGTGCTGAGATTTTGTTGATTGAGAGTTGCTTTAGAGATCCAGCTAAAAGAATGACACTGAGGAAACAAGAGTCAACAAACAAACAAAGTGACATGAAAATGTGTAAAGGTCAAGAGAGTGACTAACTTTGGTTTTGTGGTCTCATCAAATCTTGCCTGCAACTTGGTATGGCATTATTACACAATTACACACAATAGAATTTTCTAACTTGTTAATCTCACTTTTTGAAATGTTAATTTGATGAATCCCTCTTTGCAGTTACATTGTTTTTTTGACCTAGTAGAACTAATTAATCAACAACCAGTTGAAAATTCTAAACACTCATTGTGATAATTTCAGCACTTTGATGAGTATGGGAGGATGGATTTGCCAAGTTACTTGTAATGATAGGCTCTTTTTGTTTTGTTTTTTCTCTCAGCTACGAGTCTCACTCTCTCCTCTCAACAATCAACTTTTTTTTTTGTCGACTTACTGGACCAAAACGGGCCGGCCCAGTTGGCCCACTAGCCTCACTGAAGGAGGCGGGGATCGTACTTGTGTCTTGTTTAAATATCCTTACATTGCTATATATATCTCTTACACAATAAAAACAAACGGGACAAGCCGTTCGATGGCTAAAAAAGCCCATGAATATTGGGCCTCAATGAGTTTCAAGCCCACCTCGATGAGTCAGAGTCAAAGTCTCTCTTGTGAATGATATTTTATTCGTCCGACACACTTTGCCCTGCACAGCAGACAGGACAAGACGATGACTCCCTTCTTCACTACAGACATCACCACCGACATCTTCGCCAGACTCCCGGCGAAATCCGCCGTCAGGTGTCGCACTCTCTCAAAGCAATGGTCCTCCATCCTCACCTCTCCAGATTTCACCTCACTCTTCCTCACTCACTCCTCAACTCGTCCACGTCTCTTGTTCGCCGTCGAGCGAAACGGTCTCTGGACCTTCTTCTCCACCCTTCAGCCTCCGTCCTCCTCTCACTCTCCTGTCCTAACCCTCGAGCTTCACATCAAGTTCAACGGAGACGTGAGCCGTTACCTCTGCAGCTACGCTTCGGGCTTAATCCTCTTCCCTGACACGTGGGTTCCGAAGCAAAACGGCTACTCAAACCCTGTGGTGGTTAACCCCGTCACCGGAAAGTACGTGTCTTTACCTTCCTTGAGCATCTACAGAAAGTCGAGAGCTTTTCTAGGGTTTGATAATGTCGGAAAACAGTTTAAGGTTTTGTCGGAAGTTCATCCGTTTTGTAGTCAAAGAGATCATCATCAGGTTCTGTCTTTAGGAGGTGAAGAGTTGAGTTGGAGGGTGAAGGATGGTCCACAATACGCCCATTGTTTGTCTGAAGCGATTTGCATCGATGGTGTTGTGTATTACTTAGCTGAGAACGTTAGTGATTTGCCACGTGTGGTTGTCTGCTTTGATGTTAGGACCGAGGAGTTTGAGTTTATCGAAGCTGATTGCTTTTCTGATCAAGAGGCTGTTAAGTTGATTAACTATAACGGTAAAGTAGCTGGTGTGAACTGGAAGTATGTTAAGGTTGATGATGATGAGAGGATTGTTCTTGAGTTGTCTTTGTGGGTTCTTGAAGAAGAGTGGGTGAAGTCTGTTTATGTTTTGTCTGAAGAGAAGATTGTTCGTGGTTGTAATGTCTCTGTTGCTGGGATGACTAAGGGAGGTGAGATTGTTTTGGCTATGGACTACACTAAGAAGCCTTACTACGTCTTCTTCTTTGATCCGGAGAAGGATACTCTCAGGAGCGTTGAAGTGGAAGGGTTTGGAGATAGGCTTGAAGCGATTGGGAGTCGTGGGAGGGTTTGTGTCTTTGTTGACTATGTTGAGGATCTCAGTGTTCATGATGAAAAGCAGCTCAAGTCAAGTAAATGATGAAGCTTCTTATGAGAGAGAGTTTGGTTTGTGATGTG
This sequence comes from Moricandia arvensis, assembly GCA_905132765.1. NCBI lineage: Eukaryota > Viridiplantae > Streptophyta > Magnoliopsida > Brassicales > Brassicaceae > Moricandia > Moricandia arvensis. The sequence goes on along the minus strand of CAJHQP010005588.1, from coordinate 16,898 downwards.
AATCCAAGCTTATCTTGAAACTTCCTTAACCTTCTTGTGATAGAATTAGAGTTTCTGATGTGATCTACCGTTTATCTAGGCCGTTTATGCATATCTTAGAACTTTTGCTTAGTTAATCTACTGGAAATAAATATTAACAGATTTTTATGATCAAAATTGAGATATTCAAGACTGTCATATAGTTTGGCCATGTTGTTTCATCTCATTGACACTGAAATAAAGTTCGGTTTGATATTCGGTTAGCTAAGTTTTGAAAATTCTACCTAGATTTTGGTTTAATTTTGTTAAAATTTTCAATAAAGTATGTTTAATTTCTGTTAATTTGATTCAAAATTAGGTTAGTTTGGTTCCAAAATAACCGGATGTCGAAAACCGAAAACCAAACCTGAAAAAAAAACTTATAACGACCCGAACCAACCGAACCCGCTGGCCTAAGTTTGATACTCATTTCACAGTTTGTGTTATATAATGGTTACCATCTATCTATGAAACTATGCTTTTATTTGTTAATGAATATCAATTAACAAACAAAATAATGAAAATTTCATATTACGAAAAATGGCTCTTTGAATCAATTTACGTTCATGAATCAATTTAAGAAAAAGAAGTGTTATAAGAGGAAATGCTTAACGTTGTCCTCAAGTAACTTGTGACTAGGGCACACCATTTCCTTCACTTTCTCTCCCTCTTTATATATCTTAAAGGTTGGAACTTTCTTGATGCTCTCTGCTTTTGCCAACGCCAAGCTCTCATCCACATCCACCTATAGACAAAACCCATTTTTAAATTCATATCTCCTTATGTAAAACTAACATAAGATTGAGCATAAGAACATGTAGTCTTACCTTGAAGAAATGTACTGATGGATACCGCAAGCACAAGGTGTTGATGAATGGAGATATCACTTCGCTTTGTCGGTTTGATGATGATTTGAAGTAAAACACAGAGATTCCTGAAGAAAAAGAAGCTACCATTTGTAAGCAAATGGAGAGCAGAGGAACCTAGAAAACCTTACAAGTTCGCAAAATGGGTTACTTACCGGGAAGTGAAGTCGCGGTTTTGAACTTATCTAAACTCGAAACCTCTTCAACTTCATTATTGAATCCCAAGTACTTATGTTCTTCAGATTTGTTCACTAAAGCAGTCTTTGCTCTCTCTAAAGACTCAGCAACTTCACTATCTCCTGGAAGTTCCTTCCTCAACACCTCATAATCTCTAACCGCATCATCCCATCGACCAAGCTGCATTTTAACATTACAACAAATGTCAATCTCCAAACACTTTCAAAACTCTGTTTTAAACATCTTTAAACCCAACCTTTCCATAAGAAGCAGCTCTTCGTAGAAGAGCCTTAGTATAATCAGGCTGGATCCTCAACGCTTGGTTACAATCATCAACAGATTGATCCCATATACCGAGTTTAAACCAACACGCTGCTCTATTACAATACAGAACCGAGTTGAAAGCATCGAGCTTTAGTCCTTCTCCATAAGCCACACTCGCTTCTGAGTATCTCCCGGAGATGAAAAGCTCGTTGCCACGAGTACGAGCTTTAGCCACACTGGTTACATTGTTGAAGACCGATACTACCTCAGGACTGTTGCTATGATCAATCTTCATAGCTCTCTCTGCCTTTATAACAGCTTTTTCAAATCTGCAATAAACCTAACATCTCTACTCACTCACCCAAAAACCAAACCAACACTACTAAGGAGATTAAGCATTTGGAAACTCACCTTCCTAACGCCATGTCAACTTGAGCTTGAACACAGAGCACATAAGCATCACATAACATACCAAAGATCTTAGCTTGAGTGTGATGATGATGATGATGATGATCCAGTCTCTGAATGGTGGATAAACACAAATCTGATTCCTTTATCTGATGAAGCCGCAACAAGGCCTCAGCTTTACAAGCTACAAGCTGAGGAGAAGAGTCAGCTCCATTAGCAATGGCTGCATCCACTTCGGTAATAACTTTCTTCCAGTCACTGATCTTACGAGCCTCACTACACAACCTGAGATGCTTCTCAAGTGTCTGGACCCGCTGCAACTCAGCTTGGTCGGGACGTTGCCCGGAGAAACAAAGGTGACGTCTTGCATTCTCAGCTTCTCCTAATCTAAACCAACACACAACAAAAAAGATCATTACTTTATTACCGATCTATTACAAGAACTGTAATAAGTCTTACCTGAGATAGAGAGAAGCTAGTCTCTGGTGAGCTCTAACGTAAGAAGGGTCTAATCTCACAGCTTCAAGACACTCTTTAACAGCTTCTCTCAACCTCCCTGACGCAGCCAACGCCGCCGCTCGGTTGCTTCTGTAAGCTGGATTCTCCGGCGACATTGAGATCGCTTTGTCGTAAAGCGACAATGCCTCGGAGAAGTTACCTCTCTTATACATATCGTTACCGGCCTTCTTCACCTCCTCTGGATCGGCCGTTTCCGGCTTCGCCTTGCCGCCGCAGCGTACGATGTTCCCGTGGCCGTAGTTCCCCGTCCCTGTGAAGAGAGTGTCGGGCCTCACGGAGGCGCGTGAGGCCATTCCGGTCTTCGGAATCTTCCCCGACGGACATATGTTTCCGGTCGGCACAACGCCGGCGCTCGGCGACGTCTCGCCGCGGTTTTTCGCCGGAGAGAAGGCTAAACCGGAGTATATCAACGGCGTTCCGGCGGAAGCGGATCTTCTGTGACCCGGTTTCGGATTTCGGGTCTTGGTTCCGGATCCGGGTGTAACCGAACCGGTCTCCGTCAGCTCGCCGGAGTGGCTCCGTTTAGCTAGCTGAGAAGTGACGGAAGGTTTGCCGGAGGCTGAGCCGGAGGAGCTGGAGCTGCTGCCACTAGCCGCCGGAGTCGCAGCGGCGGAGGCGGAGGAAGAGGGGACACGTGGCTTCAACGAAACGAAATCGAGTTCTTTGAAGTCCGGTTTGTTGATGACGTCATCATCGTCTCTTTGGAAGGTCAAAGAATCACGGAATCTACCGGAGATGGAGCCAATGGAAGGCTCCAATGAGTGTCTTCTATAATGTGACGACATGAGTAATAATAAACACAAAGAAGCTTAAGGAAGAAGATGAAGAAGAACAGAGAGAGAAGGAGAGAGATCTTGTGATATATAGCAAAGAGAATATGAAAGGGTAAAAAAATTTAAATGTAATTAAGAGTTAAGTTTATTATTAATTTAATATAAATGACTTGGTCTGAGATTAAGACATTGATCTTCTTTCTTCTTCTGTTCATCAAAGAGGCACGAGCCACTCTTTGTCTTCATTGACTTCCGTGTCACTCACGGCTGCTTGTCGTTAAAAAAGGGTATAACTATGTAATTTTAAAATTTTAGAATGTACTATAGAGACTTGAGTATGGTTGACTTTTGAAGATTATTTACGTTTGAACAGAATATTTGATGAAAGTTCTATTTGCCGACCTCAAAAAAGTAATTTCTGTGGTAAATAAGAAATATTTCATGTTTCTGAAGGGACAGTAAAAAAATATTTTTACTGGAGATATTAACGTAATTATTTATGTTGTTAGGTTAAAAGAAAATATTAAAAGTTGCATCAAAACTGCTTCATCCAAACGTATTAATGCACTATGAAAGTGGCATTTGGTGTAGTATATAACATTTGAGACAGTTTGTATGAGGAATCGAAATCTAATATTAGTTTATATTCTCTTTGTTTTCGATGAAAAATTTATATAACGACTTTTTTTTATTTGAAATAAACTTTGCTATAAAATATGTAATTTTAAATTCAAACTGAATCCAAACTAAAAAAAATGATGCGTATATACCCAATTGTAAGTATATATAATTATTTTATATTAATAAATAAAATATAATTAATTAGTTATTCAAATTAGTTAGTGTAATATTAATTGAATTGATTATTTAAAAAAAATAATAGATTACTTATTTAGTTCTTCAATTTTAGACTAGTATATATATTTAATAATATTTAAGTTATGTAGAAATATAAATAATAGAAAATTTAGGTAATGATCATACATAGACTATTTGTAAGTAGACAAAAATATAACTATGTATTAATATAGTAGATATGCTTTAGAATTTCATATTTATTAAAAAAATATATATAAAACTTGAGTTATCAATATATTTTTTTTTGTTAGCAGTTCTTCATAAAATTTAATCAATGATTTTTCTGAATATTATAATTTAATATTAGTTAGTATAATGAAAATATAAAAAATATATTTTGCAGGTGATTTTTTTTCTAAAACATGTATTCTTTCGGAATGGATGAAGTATATGATTATATATTCATTTGTTAATTACCACAACAAAATTCGTTAAATATGTAGTGGAAACGAAATATTCATCACGAGGTAATAGTTATAACATTAAATGCATTCTATAAATTTTAAAGTGTAATACTACAACCACACCTAAACTATCTTGACCATCCTGCAAGGCTGCAACTATGCAGTGATTTAGAGCAGGTTCATTGAGGGTCTCTTAGTTCTTAACTTTTCTAAAATACGTTTCTTAACTTTTAACTAAGAAAACCTAAGAGACGTCTCTTAAATAAGAGTCTTAAGAGCCGTCTCTTAACAAAAAAAAATTTAAAAAAAAAAAAAAAAAAGTCAAATTTAGTTAAGAACCTCATTCTAAGAGACGCTGATAAACATGGTCTTATATGAATACCAGAAATAAACTATAGAACCAATATAAAATTATCTGAACTCAAAAATCAACTATTTTGGTTCACTGGTTATAATATCTCTCACAATGACCTCGCTTATGTTTTCGTTTTTATAAATGTTTCAACTATTTTAAGTAGTAAAAGTAAGAAAAAAAAACAATTCTTGAGTTTTGGTGCATAAATTGTCATGTTAGAGTGAATATTTTTTATTTATTCTCCGGAATCTCTATCACGAATATTTGCCATCACTCTCAAATTTTGTTAAAAAACTATGATTTTCGTTGAACTTCGTATCTTAAAGTATATAATACAATAGACTATCCGCTGTCATTAATTTATTTATTGGTTGGGGTTTATTGTAGTTGTAGTGTGAGCTAAGGTCGATGTTTTATGTTGTCGTGAAACTGAGTGATGTTTGTGGTTCTCGTCTTTTCAAAAAAACTTTGAGTGTGTGTCTAAATTAAATATAGTTTAACCAGTACTATACACTTGACATTCATATACATATCAGAGATTAATCTTCTATAAGAATGTCATATTTTATATGCAAGTTACTGATAGTAATCTATTACCGTGTGTTTACGTTGTGCATGATTTTTTTTTATGGAAATCATTTGAGAGATTAGTAGATACGGATTAAAACTGGTGAATAATATTATCAACCTTTTTTTACAATTCCCCATCGTTTTTCTTTATAACTTTCCATCGTTTTATATGATCATTGTGTTCATCTTTACGATTTAGTTAATGTTATTTTTCATGTATTGTATGTAACTCTTGCATGTACAATTACAATAGTTACACGAGAAAAAAAGAATCGAAATGCTACTTCGAATACAAAACCCTCTTCAATATAAATAGTCTCTTTTAGTGTGAATTGAATTAAAGCGGCGGAAATTACAGTCGCAATTTTTTATCACTAGATCAATTCGACGTTGATAAATTAGTCAAACTCTCTTCAAATATTTTTTATTTTTTGCTTAAAACTTATTTTTAGAACCGATCATTGACAAAGTCGGATAAAACATTAATATGTGATCTCCAAAATTTTGAAAAAACATAGATATATAAACTTCTAAATTATAAAAAGAAAATTAAAATATTTACTAAACATCTCTTAAAATCTATGGCTGGTCCTACTCGCTTCAAATGTTGTAGAAGATTTTGAAACTTCAACTTGATATAAATAAGTAAATGTAAATAAAGTGTATTTGTGAAATGATACTAACCCATATAATAAGTTTCTTTGTGAAAAAGCAGCAACTGAACATTACATTCTTTATACATTCACGCTAAAAATAAAAAGAAAAAGCAGAGAAAACAAAAACAAAAATTTGGGAAAATAAAGCAAAAAAGAGATGTGAAGGCTCATTTACTGATGCGTAGCTATTAGCTGGCATTCTTCGAAAAGCCTGCTTATTTCATTTTTTCTTTCTTGGAATAAATAAGAAATATTTATTTATTTGTAACTTTAATCAGAATATATTACCATTTACGTATATACATTTATTAAATATAGTTCGTTATAGGCTTATAGCTGAATAATATAAGAACAAAATAAAACAGAAGTATAATGAAGTCGCGAGTAGGGGCAAATAGGTAAATAAACGCGACGCTGGCCACGTGCAGAGAGTGACCATGCCAGCTGTTTCTTAACCTCTTTGCTACAGTTGCCAGCTAAGCACGCCGAATACAACATCAACGCCGTCTAATAAATTTAAACGGAGTATTCGCCGCTAAACCGGACGGAATAAACCGAGAGCGGTCCCATATCTCCGCCAAACCAATATGGGCGACAGACATTTCGCCACACCGGACGGTCCGTGACATGAGTGGCTCCAAATCTCGGATCAATCAAACCGGCTTTTTCTTCAACTTTGACCAGAACTAGCATGTATAATATGTACAAACATCAAAGTACATATTCATAACACTTAAGAAAAGAAAAAAAATTGGTCCCCAGTAAAATAATCATTGATCGATGGGCACCTTTCTCATACTAATAGTAATAACGAATATGCAATGAATAATATATTATATATATATAATAGTCGTTTTAAATATTTCATTACAAAAACTAGTTTTTAAAAAAAGCAAAATAAATTTTATAAATATACATTTATATTTCTTGTATTAACTAATATAAACTTAAAATTTAAAGTTCTAGGATGAGATTTTGAAATTAAAATTAAAAATTAAAAAAATATATTAATTTTTAAAAAATAAAAAATATTTATTTCGTTCATTTTTTGTTAACTACTATTTTATGATAAAAGTTTAAAAATGATTATTTGAAAAATTTATCATTTATTCATTGCATCACACACACACACACACATATATATATTTCTATGTCAAAGCATTGTTTTTTGGCACTGGAAGTGTAAAACTCAAAACTTACAAGTAAGTCCTATATCATTTAAAGAAATCACTACACTATAGGTATCTTGCAGTTACCACAAATAGAAAGTGGTCATAGATGAGATTCTAAAATGAACAGAGAATTAATTCTATGTCACCATGTGGCCAAATAATTTTTCCAGAAAAGGATTATTATCAAATAGTATTGATGTTGGCCGCAATTTATGACCCAATCAAAATAGATAAGAGTGGGAATGATGAGTAAAATTGTAATTATGAATGCGTAGTTAGCTGGTAATTATGGTGCTTAACATCTTCTTACCATCATTCTCGGTGATTAGAATAACAAAAAAAAGTTGTATTTAAAGGATACAAAGGAAAATAAGAAGAATAAAACAACAGAAAAAAAAGAGAAAATCTACTTTTCCTCCCGTTGGGGAACATACTTTGTACACAATTAATTTTATTTAAAGCAAATTTGTTAAAAATAATGCTCTTAATTTCTCTAGGCATGGCCTTAATAATGGTTGGTGGTGTGCTGGAGGAACAAGGACCCGCATATATAGGTATTATAAGGATCGACCATGACGTGTGCATTAAAGGATTATACAGTAAAAAGTAACAAAAATTGTTTTTTGAAAACTTCACGGCCTAAAACAACGAAATAACAAAAGGATTATACAGTAAAAAGTAAAAACATACAAGAACTTCGTTAATCATTATGAAAATACACCAAAATATCTAGAAAATATAGTTCTGTATATACACCAAACAAACAAGTAGTCTATGTGAGTATTTTTTAAATCTTTTAAGTATGGTTTATTCTGTTTAATTAAGATAAATATTTTTTTTTAAATTGTTTTATAGAGACAAAAATTTCAGTTTTATGTATAGTCAACTTCAAAAAAATTAGTTGACTTTATTAAGTTACTAATGACTAAAATATAAAAAATTTAAAATTACAAAAATATAATGTTTATTATAATAATTTAATATATATTTTTAATATGTATGAAAATCGTAAGAAAAAATATTTGTATGAAATGGAGAGAATATATTTTAGTTCACTGGAATATTCACCAAATGACGACGATTTGTATTTACAAAAAATAATACTCACATAGACTGATTCTTCCATCTCAATTTTATTAATATCGAGCTGGAAATTTTAATTTAGTGAAGGGTCTACTTGCTTACAGGATTAACTAGACGTCACAACGATCTAGGCATGCCTAATAGAAAAACATATAGTTTCCAGCAATTATTTATGTAATTATATCAGATTATGTGATATTCTGATTTGGTCTAACGGTATATGTGATTAAAAGAGTAAATAAACACAATGATTCCTGATATTATATACAAACGACAAATAAACCACGTATGGGTATTATCTGTTTAAATAGTTTTCTTTTAATTAACGACAAACAATGCTTAGCTATATGGTCATTAAGGGTATCCAATGTTTCATCATTTTCATATTTTAGTTTCATAACGAAATGATGTCAGTGCAAATACAGTAAGTAAAGAATATATGTAGATCGCATTACCATCCAACTCGCATTTTTTTGTATAAATAAAAATGGTGCACGTTTAATAGACACTTGCTAGACAAAACTAGTTATCTATATTATCTGATCTTAACTAATACTTACATTTCACTTTTTAGTGCACACAATACAAGTATGTGAAGACTATAGACATGTTTTAGAGTTGTTAAAAATATGTTTTTTTTTAAATTGAAATTATTTTTGATGCATGTTGAAACTAAAAGAACTCTTCTCTAATTAATAGAATTAACTGCATTTCCGAATAATAATAAAACATTGTTGATATATTTGAGTATTAGTTACCAACATATGAATAACTCTAGTATTCATATCCTTTGTGGTATAATTTATACAAAGTAAAGTAACCTAATACAATTAGTATTTTGTCAAATATACATTTAGCAATAACAGAAATGAGAAAGAGAAATTTGCAAGTAGGCTTATTTATAGGATATAATAAATACAAATTATACAGTTATATATTAGTAATTAAAATCATTAATCAAACTAACAAGATTATTGCAATGACCCTTATTGGTTGCCACCATATGCTTGAGCATGTGAGCATATGCTCACAAGCTGTGAACTCTCTCCTTTATCATCATCAATGAACATCATTAGCTAAGGAGCTTATTCAAACTGTTCTTTTTTTGGTTTCTTATAATCATGAACGAGGAAAAAGTTGAAGAGCTTTTCGTATACTATGCACGATATGTGTGCTGTTTGTTTAACATTTCACATGCTGATGTATCGAATTTAAAATATATTTTCTTGTTAATCGGAACAAGTTTGATTTAGCTCAAGTAAAGTTAGTTTTTGATTATACATGTTGTTACCAGGATATTTAAGAAACTAGTAAATGAAGTTCGAGAATATCAAACCTAAACAAATAACTAAAACAATCTGAAATCATCTTAAGAATGTTTCACGTTTTATTTTTCTAAATATATTTTTTCTTGATGAAAAAAAAAGAATTAGTCTATATGGCCTGATCTAGACATCAAGGTTGAACTGGTATAACCATTAACAGAAATAATTATAAAACATTGGTGTCAAATCAAGATCATATATGATATTGACTCTAAACGCCAAGATTTTGTCTTTTATAACAAACTTAAAGTAAACATATTGAAAGGGTAATGATCTCCTCATGGGATTCCACTAATTACTCATTAAACGTTATTCTTAAAATTTAACTAAATGTATCATCTAATCTATTAAAACTGAAGTACAAGTTGAAATTAACCCTCAATTCTCCTTTAATATTACAAGTTTGTGCCACTGGCCTAAACCGTAATTAATAACATTACCAAACACTTAAATTCAATTGAATTATTTAACCAATCATCACCTCTTCTCTCTATTAATCGTAACCCTTTTTAAAATTTGGAAACACACCAAAAATCTAATTTATCTTTCATTTCGTTTAGACTGCTCCACTATAACCTAGGTATGGCAAATCTAAACCATAAAATTATCATAAAACCAGTTAATGAAAACTCAACATAAATCAGAGTATGTCTCATTGTACCCGAATAAACAAGTTTACTCAAGTTTGCAAAAGTCATATATGTTGTATTCTTGAGATTGAGATTAGATACTAATATAAAAACAAACAGTGAACTCTTTATCATGTTAAAAATTATTTATGTATACATATTCCTAAAAATACTATTGCAAACAGGATATGAACAAACGATCCTATGATAAAATTAAATTCATAAATAGCCCTGGTAAGTTTAAATTCATAAATATTCGTTACCACAAAATTTTAAATATCTAATAAAAGTAACAGATACTAACAATTTGGTAACAATATTTCACAAATATACAATTCAAAATCTATTTTAGATTTGTGTATAACCGTTTGATAACAATATTAGATTTTTAGTTATTTGGTATGACTGCATCTTTAAGTAAACGAATATACTCGATTTTAATAGTATTGTATTTAATTTAATGATATAGATGATGTTATTAGATATTTTCAGAAGTCTCTTTAGTAATTGTCGTATCTTTTATCGAATACACTTTCAAATAATATATTTTTCAAAAGCTAAATGCCTTCGAAAGCAAGTTCATTACTATATATATTCTTAACCACCATAACATCAGAAACGTAAAACGTTAAAACGTAAAAAAAAACATAAATAAACTTAAAATGTTTGTTAAATCCTAAAACATGAATTAACACTTAACTTTTGCAGTTTGTATACTTCTCGTGCCTGAGTTTCCTAAGTTTCTTACCTCTTTCTCTCTCGAATTATTCATGAGACTCAACAAAGCTCAAGACAATGAACTTCTTGATAACCACATGGCGCTTAATTAAATAATTGTTATGTACACTGCTCCAAAACTGCTTCGACCAAGCTCACAATCTTTGTTAAGAAAGGATCCGTTCCAGTGCTGAAATTAGGTTCATTCGAGAGCATCACAAGCGTTCTCGAGATGCTATTAGTTGTAGGAGATCAGCTGAAGTCATTTCCACCATCCAAAGTGAGTGGTACATCTAATTTTGAAACCATTGTCGCATGCACTCTAAGACTAAGGACTGTCATGATTATACTAACCACAATGGTTCCAACAGCACCAAAAGCTATTAAAGAAAATATACCTTTGTAGCTAGACACGAAAAAAACATCCGCGCGGGTGCGCGGGTCAAGCTCTAGTAATAATTAATAATCATGCATTTTAGTGTTTAAAATGCGCTAAACGACATGTTATTTTAGGTTACTCACTCGGCATATGTCACGGAGATTAGAGAGATGAGAGATGCATACTATAAGCTTCAACCCCAAACCTTGGTTTGTAATCAACTATTCTAATCTCCTTTTTTCGTTGATTTAGATTTACATGTCTACAAAATATTGATATTTTAAATAAATTCTATTGGTTGATCTGGTTAAGTAGAAGCATATTTAGTGATACAAAAATGAATTTTCCTCGAATGGTCATTACATTGTCTAATTCGAATATTGAAAACTCTTCCACTAAAAAGTCATTTTTACCAGACTATTATATAAACTGACTGGACCATATTGAATCAGAAGCTAAGCTCATACTTCTTAGTTACATAAGTATGATTTTTAGGGATGGGTGTTCGGATATATGTTCAGTTCGAATCAAGTATTTGAATAGGTATTTAAATATAAGGGTATATAATACATTTAAATATTCTTATATTTCGGGTCGGATTTAAGTATTTATAATTCGGATTCAGGTAATTCGTGCCGGGTTTGATTATTTATAGAAAAACAAAATCGAAATAAACATAGCTCATGAATTGAAAAAAAAATTGAACTAAATAATAATGTATACATTGTAAGACACACCAATATAGTATTAAGCAAACAACAACAAAATAAGTTGTTAACCAAACAACGAGACATCAAGTATTCAAAGATAAAAAACAATAATTCACCAAAGCAACCTTTGAAAAAGAGTGCATCCTCTTCTAAAATCGAAAAGTGTGAAGAAATTAAAGACAAAACCATTAAATCCACGGTGAAGACGTGATTAAGTTCAATATGAACTATAAACAGAAAATAAATGAATCTAAACTATTAGAGATTTAAAATTATTATTATATATATATACATATATATTTCAGATATTTAGGATATCTATTGGGTACCCGATTGGATTCATGTATCCAATCTCTTTTTATTTAATACCCCCCTTCGAATATTCTTATAGAACGGATCGAGTTCAAGTTTGGATTCATGTCTTTCGGATCGGATTCCGATTCGGTATCGGATAAAATGTCCACCTTGTTAAAGGAGGCTGGGGAAATTTTCTTTTAACACATTCGTATGTTTCCATACCATTTGACTGCAACCATGCATGCGAAATTAAGCAACAACTAGGTCAAATTAAAACCTAAATCGAATATAATGTTATTCGATCTGTATTTCGTTACATATAAGACATGAATACTTATCCGTTGGACACTTGGACGTTAAAAACTATGGAAAGCAAGTTAAGATAAAGTTTGTTTTTAGTGTTTTTAATGGGATAAATGAACATGAAATGTGGGGAAAGACGTATACAATATGATTGGCTACACATGTTGGTATTCTCTTTTCTATAATTCTTGAGCCACACTATCATATGATTGGAGAAAATTTCTATTTATTTATTTTGTCTCTTTGTTTTTCACAAGCTTTTATAGATTTATACATCTTCTTTTTAAAAAAGAAAAAAAATGGAGGGAAAGGGAAAAGGACTTGACATATCATGAAAATGTGCAGAGGGGAGGGAGAGCACATGTCATTACATGTGATGCTAATTATTTAGATTCTTTCATTTCACAGTAAAAAGAGAGGCAAAAAAAGGCATTGTGCTCTGCCAAAATTCCCTTTAATTTTGAATAGAAGCACAAATTATATGTCATTGTCACAATAATTATATAAATATTATAAATTGGAGATTAATAACTATATAGTATATACATATATCTATTTCAATCCTTACTAAATATTTTATAAACCTTATAAATTTCTTATAACATATTTAGTTATGTACACATATTTAGTTATGTACACATATTTTTATCAACTGAATTATAGAACTTATAAAAATGATGTTTTATAAATGAACATAAACAGTTTACACTCTTAAATCGTTACAGCATAAAAATGATATTTCCCCTAACTTTTCTCAATTTTCTTTAAAAATCCTCTGACTGAAAGAATGTATCTTAAAAAAAGAAAAAAAAATCCAAATCGGTAGTAATTCTGCAAATGTTGCCAGAATAAAACCCTAATATAGTTACTTATTTCGCAAGAAACCCTCTAACGAATGGAACGTGATGAAACCAAAGCAGAGAGAACATTCTATTAATAGAAACTCCAAAGAGACAAAGAGACATCATTATTCAAACAGAACATTCACGCCTAAACCTTCCAAAACCCTTTTGTCTTTTTCTTTTTAAACCGTTACATGAAAAAGAAACTGATAATATTCCAACCCTTCTTCACTCAGTTAGACTGACGCAGCTCAGGTCGAACAAAATCTGCATCTTCAGGCACAGAGATATCCACAGTAGGCCTGAGCTGTGCACAGACCTCGATAGCACCATGGACTGGATCAGCAAAGAAGTTGCTGATCAAGTCTTTGTTGATTGGTGCACCATTGTCCACAGCCACTAGAGCTTGTTGGGTCAGGTTGTAGTCGAACCTCGGTGCCCATTTCCTCGACCCCAATCTTGCTGTGGTCGAGCAGTTGTCGACCATGAAGGACACTCCTCTAGCATGCATAAACGGGTTAAGAGAATCAACAGATTCAATCACACTCTCGTTGATGATCTCCGAGTATGAGTGACCCTTCTTCCTCAAGATCTCAATCTACAATAAACCAAGATTTAGAACAGAAAAGAAACTGAATATAAAGAAAAAGACATACATACAAACCTGAGCCATCATAAGGGCAACGTAAACTCCGGCGGTGAAGGGATACAATGGACCCAAGTCACCAGCTGGTCTTGACTTCCTGACACGTTCACCGACCTTCCACATTCTTGTCTGATCAATCTTACCCATTGGGAATGCAGGCAAGCCCTCTTTATCCTGTTACAAACACGTAAAATCCATCAAACTGGTTGCAAAAGGAACTGTGTTTTGAGTAAATGTAAGAGGAGTTATTACATAGAAGCGACGACCGGCTAAGACAACACTCCGGATCTCGCTGCCAGCAGCTACATCCTCGTAACATTCATAGAGAATCTCCATACAAGGGTAGAATGATGCACTGTATGCAGCCTCGAAATCCTTTTTGCCTTCTTCAGACAAGGAGTTGTAGACAGCCAACATTCCCTAAATTACACAAACTCATCAGAAACAGGTTTGAAGGAGTTCTGGTCTCTATAGATATTTTTCTACTAACCTGTGTAGATATAGTTCTTGAAATTGTTCCTGTGATGCACTCTACTGTGTTCTTGTAAGCCACCTCTTCACTCATTCCATTTTCCGTGTACCTTCTAAAGAGAGACTCCACGATTCCGTGAACGGCACCAAGCAAAATCCCTATTAACAAACAAGAAGAAGATAGGTTTTAAGCATAGGATTGAGCTATAGACAGACAGTTTACAAGTGAGGTCCAACTCACCTCTTTCTCCAAAGATGTCACTCTTGTACTCTTGCTCAAGGGTAGTAGCAAAAGTAAAAGGAGAACCAAGTGCTACTGACCATCCCAAAGCAACATCAGCGGCTCTACCATCAACATCCTGCAAATAAGGAAATCACAATCAACAGTGAAAGAATGAACACAAGAACGTATAAACAGCTTTAGCTATAGAGAACCTGGTGAACTGCAAAACTGGCGTTGATTCCAGCACCGTTGATTTCTTTTCCTTGGACATAAAGCCTCCTCACGGATGGACCCATTCCCTTAGGGCAAACAGCCACCACGCTGATGTTCTTAGGGAAATCAAGTCCCATGGACTGTAAATGCCCTAGTAGAAACCCGTGTGACAAACCGAGAATGCTGTTTGGCTTCATGTGTGAGAATATTTTCTCGTAGTTATCAGCCTGCAAAAAACAAGATACATCAAAATCAAATGTACACAACTAAGGAGCAAGATAATCAAGATTCTTAAATGACTTACCTGAGCAGCATCAGAGATCAAAAGCAATACAAGATCACTGCCAGAGATAGTTTCCCATATATCACCTAAAGTACCATTTTCTTCAGTGAATCCAACAGCACGTGCCTCCTCAAACGATTTAGAGCCCTTTCTAAGCCCAATCTACATTTTCATCAGACAAAGAAAAAAGAAACCAAGTCAGGGCATAGCCTTCAAGTAACAACAGAAAGAAAAGACATACCATAAAAAGCAAAAGAATGAAGCCAACACATTAGTTGGGGATTACCTTAACAACAATGTCAGACTTAGCCTCCACAAGTGAATCCCTTAGATTCTGAGCTTGAGCAGGTCCCTGCAAACATACATTGAGAACTTAGCACAAGACACAATCTATTTCAATTTTCTCATTCATACTCAAATATATCAAAACCGTGTAAATGAAAACACTTTGACCAATCAAAAAACCATCTCCACAGTAAACAAAAGTCACAGCTACGTTACAAGCTATTTGAACAAAACAAAAAAACCCCAAAGTTGTTAGCTTTTGCTTCTTGAGTAACGAACCCTAAACCAGAAACGTGTTGGCTAAGCAAAGCACAAACATTAATACCTGAGAACCCCAGCCAATGACACCAATCTGCTTAATCCCTTTGAAAGCATCAGGAAGATGCTTGAACAAGTCCCTTCCTCCTCTCACAATGAACTAAACAAACAACACACAAACACATTCACATCAGCAACATTCAAATCATAAACCCTAAAAGAGAACACTTTTATAGAACCTCATCATAACCAGCGAGCGAGACTTTCTCCTTTTTGAACACAGACGTCTCGAAATCGAGAGAAACAGGTGCTTTAACCGCAGACGACGCAACCATTCTCGCGGAGAGGGAAGATCCGGTTCCATTTCCAGACACGGTGGCGGTGAGAGACCTCAGTGACTTTGAAGAAGACGAGACGAACCCGAAAGCAAAGCTTGAGACTTTCGATGACCTAAGGGCTTTAGAGGAAGAAGAAGCAGATGGGCATGATAGAGGAGGAGCGATGGATGAAGTTGCAGCCGCCATTTGTTTCTCAGTGTGTCTGCGAGGAGAGGAGCAGATAAATAAAGGGACCACAGATACTGACACGAACACTCTGTTTTTACCTACTCAACTCCACGAAGAGACACATATTAATCAAAAACAAATTTTGTTCAGTGTATCTATAATGGGCCTAAAGCCCATTGGTTAAGGGCCATTTAGTCAATTAACCCTCATATATTGTTATTTTCTTATGTTAAATGTCCAATGTACTAATATGGGCTTAGAGCCCGATAATTAAGGCTCATAAGGCTAAAAGTCTGAACGTTATTGAGGTCACTATTATGAGTAAGAACGAAGAGTCACTTCTATTTTATTAAAATAGATTTAAAAAAAATTGTTTCATAAAAATATATTTTTGTGTTTTCTATGAAAATGTTGTAAATTTTTAAAAGTTAATTAATTTTATTGAATTACTATTGATTAAAATTATTGGATATTAAAAATTACAGAGACGATATATTTATTATAGTGATTTAATGCGTTTTTTAATATATTTAAAAATGCAAAAAATTTATTTCTATGAAATAAAGGGAGTATGTACATGTTTTGACTCTTGATCTCTAAAAAAGAAAATCGAACTGCATTTTATTTTGAACACTCATCCACTTTTCTCAAGTTTTTTATCATTTTGGGAGGTAAAATCTACAACCAT